>JAPMOB010249814.1:0-17246 GCA_029875015.1 Lepomis gibbosus
CACACACACACACACACACACACACACACACACACAGGCATTGGTTTCGTTTAAACATTGGAGGGGACACATATTAAGCATTAAATACTTCCTTTCCTGTGAATTTTTTCTCAACCAATTATTCCTCCTGCATCATTTTATGGTGGGAATGTCTTCATTTATGAAAAGGGAAACACAAGTCAAGCAGCAGGTGATAATTCAAAATATAGGAATATAATGGAGCAGAACCAGAGGAAAGATGCCAAGCTACCAGGAAATACTAACACAAATGACTCAAAGCAGCCTATTCTATTTTGACTTCTGAAATCTCCAATAACTATTATTTTTTAACAGTGGCCCCAATACTCAATCGTACTCACAGACTACAATTCCACTTTTCGGTTTGTATGATCTTTTTCCTAATTAGCAGCTGACAGTTAACCGTTTGTGACCAAAAATACTGAGTGACGCTGACGAACAACAGTGGTTATATTTTAATTTTTTAAATCAAAACAGTTACTAGGGACAACTTAGTAGTCGCTGGATATTGGTAGGTACATGTCACTAGATACTCCTATGCCCCTGTATACACACAGTTATTAGACTATATTTACACAAAGCAGAACCACATCTAGACTAAAGGACCAGAAACTGTGACCTTTGGTTCTGAAACAAAATAAGTGTCAAACTTCCGTTTCCAGCTGCCAATTCTCCAAACTACAGTTCCTTTCATTTGACAAAGACATGTGGGAATAACACTTGGTACAGAATTACCAGCTGTTATATTTAAACTAAATTAATAAACATTATTTGAGTGTGTGAGCTACTACTTAGCCAGTATTCATGAGTGTAAAAACATTTCCAGAATCTGAGAAAAAGGAAGTGACAGGTGAGTAGTGACCCAGTGATTTTAGATGTAGGAGAGCAGTGTAGAAGATTAATTTGAATCAGACGCCTTTTTCACTCCAAAGACCTTGTTACAGACGCTCACCTGTCAACAGTGATGCAGATTACCGATCCGATGGTGACATCTCTGGTCCCTTCAGGAACCAAGATTTTTGCAAGATAGCACTCCTCCATCATCTCAAAGCCCACAGTGGCCTTGTCGGTCTCCACCTACAAAGACAGAAACTTTTTAAAAATTGTAAAGTGATGATTTCCTTCAATAATATGGGAACACAAACACGGCTCCTAACCTCAGCTATGAGTTCACCCTCACTGATTTTTTCTCCCTCCTTCTTCTCCCAGCGAGCGATCGTTCCCGTCTGCATGGTGGGGGACAGTGCGGGAAGCTCCACCTGATTAACAGAAAACAAATTCCAGGAGTTTAAGAATGAAGAGGTCATATTTAACCTGGTGGTTAACCAAACACCAAAGACCACAACTGTCACTTTACAGTATCCTTAGCTGGGCTTCATTAGAGGCCATTGCAAAAACTGGCAACTGTCAGGTGTTGCTACATCATCACCTCATTCCCTTGCTCAATAAATGACCCACATACAGCTGCATTTCACCACATCTGTCATGCTTTCAAGGTCATTTACCATCTGATAGCAGATATACACAAATTCTACCAGTGGAGAGACAGAAACAATAGACTGTAAGAGGGGTTCCCAAACAGACCTACATAAAATACATTTCTTTAGCTGCAAGCAGCTACTCCAGTTCATTTGTGCACTGCATTGTGGGACAATAGTGTACATCAACTACAGACTCAAAGTGTTTTTTGATTGTGCATATCGACATTATTGGAATATTTAATTTTGTCACATTCCAAAGGTGACCACACTACCTACTCTGAACTCATAACCTTATTAAAATTAGAATAATTCACAGCAAAAGCCAAGGCAACTTAACTTCGTCTGAAATGTCTCCATGAACAGAAAAGTGTCAGCATCATTTCTATTCACTGACAACAGTCCAGTTTGAGCATGCTGTAACATTTAAACCCACATCGGGATTTGGGTGCTGTTTAGTGAAACTGAGTTGTGTTAAATACAAATTTGTGTGACTTTTCTGTTTGGCTGCCACAAATACATTATACAATGTAAAAAACTTAAAAGACAGCACCCATGGTGATTTGAGGACCCATAATAGTAACTCATTACATACCTCTAATTTATTTAAATTGATTTAACTAGATGTTAAATCTCAAATGCCAATGTATCAGCTTCCAGTGGGATGACCTGATGTGATAAAATGAATGTGTTGGTGCTCTGACTGATAGCTAAGAAACACGGTGTTTGCTGCATTGACTACGTTTAAAACTAATGCAACAGCTGGATGCACCATTTAAACGACTGACAGGATCTGATTGGTACATCACAGCGCTGGCTAACAGCTCCGGAGGTCATGCTAGCAGTACCGTCGGTGGTTTAACCTGACACCCGGTAAAGTTACCTTCTGGTGCGGCGGCAGGCTGTAGAAGCGCTTGCTCTGGACGCTGCCTGTCAGCTGGGGACACCGCAACAGAGTCCCTCTGTGGCTGAAACCGGAGCCCAGACACACGGATCGGGACGTCGCTCCGCAGTGAAGCCGCCTCAGACAGCCGGTCCCGGGCAGGGAGCGGGAGCCGAACGCAACAGGCCCGGCTGGGAGGGCACGGGGACGCCGGAGCCCGGCGGACGGCCTGAGCCGCAAGATCAGACGAAGCATTTGGCCGCGATTGAAACACTACACAGAGCTGCTGAATAATGTGTTTGTCTTACACCGGCATCAGAGATCCGCTGGTACTTTAAGTCTCTGAGCCTCGAGAACCGGCCAGTGCTCACTCCTCACTTTCTAATGACCTCCTCTCCAGTCTAAAACACAATGCTTTACGGCTCCCCTCCTTCGCCTGTCGTCACATCGAAAGAGGTGTCGTAAACGGTGGCCGTTCAAATTTCAATCACCATACAATCACCAACAATCTGAATTAAACATAATCAAATACAATTATAAATAAAAAAAGAATTAGACATTTATCCAAAGTCTGATGGTTTAAACTACAAACTCTTTCAAGAGCAGCATTATATTTTACTGTAATTATATCAGCGACCACACAGTGGCAGTAAAATATCTGACTGTACATTGTACAGTGAATGTATAGCCTGACACTAACCATACACTGCTACCTGTTCATTAGCCCAATAACCCTAAACCCGTTTTGCCCTTTTATTTCACCTTAAGGATAATCTTAGCCCATGTGATGGTTATAAACAGTATATTATAAAGCTGCAACAAGTATAAATCAATTTCATCAACAGAAATCTAATCAACAACAATTTTGATTATCGAATAATTCTTTTTACATATTTTTCAAGACAAACATGACAAGCTGTTCTGGTTCTTGCATCTTAAATGTGAATATTTGCTGGTTTCCTTCCTCTTTTTCAATTATTAACTACATATTTTTGAAACGTTTAGTTTGTTGGACTAGACATTTGATAACAACACCTTGGGTTTCAAACCTGTTTTGTGGACATGTATGCGTCCATGATAAATCAAGAAAATAATCAACAGATGAATAATTGTTAGTTGCAGCCTTGATGCATTCTGTGTCATCTTGTTCCAGCTGTTCATTGAGACTGTATGACGTCTACACTGAGTGAAATATTTAAACCCAAGACTGCATGTTATTATAAATGCACCATTTCACCATATGGAAATAGACACCTTGTGCATAATTTTATGCACATTTCCCCAAATTCAGCCTGACATATCTGGTATCTTTTGAAACTAAGCTAGAATTTCAAACGTTAATATTTTTAAGCAGAGTTTGTTTTGGCAGGTCAGCAAGGTGTAGGACGATTCAGGGGTTATTCTTGTATGGTGTTGATGAAAATGTGTTAATTTTTAAATATATTAATTAATGGTGAAAAGTGAAAATAACTGTCTATCATAACCCTTTATAAGTGAAGAGTTCTACCAAACAGATGTTTTCCCCTGTCCACCAGCCCCCCAAAAAACTGGAACAATACCCAGAACTGAAGAAACCTCTTGGAACGTCTTTGAGTATCTTCAACCCAGTCCAGTTGCCCTTGATTTTAACCTTCCTTGGATAACAATGACCTGGATGACCGAGAATCTTCACAGACATCTGGAACAATTACATCAAAAAAAACAAAAAACTTTTCATTTTTTAAATTTTATTTCAAAATATGTTTTCTAACATTCAACAAAGGCCATTTTTGTTTTCTTAAACAGACAGTATCCATATTTTGTAGAGCTTTCTGTAAACAAAACAAATTCTAAATAAGCATCTCACCAGCAAATTGTACAATTTACAGTACAGGCAGTTATGGCATTCAAAAGGGCCGAATTTAAAAGTTAAAAGTAGACTCATGACTGTTGGCTTGTTAGTGAAGGCAAACACATTGATCCCAAATGGGAATGTAGAAGCAGAGGGAAGCAAAACGTGTGTGATCGCCAGAACAGTGCAGACCTCAGGGGTCTGAAGAGCATTTTACTGCATCAAGTAGACGAGCCCTAACTTATGTTCTTCTGGCATTTACATGTCAAACGTCCATCCTGATCTCACACACACACACACACGCTCTCACACACACACACAAACATACACATACATACACACAAACCATAAATAGTGGGATGGACCATTGTTCCAGGACAAAAAGAGTCCTTTAAATCTCTGATGTCAAAATTACATCCACATCATCTTTTTTAACAGGAGCAGAGAAAGAATCTCTCTTTAAACAAATAAGACACAGAAATTCAAAAATACAGTGAACATTGTTTCCACAAATATACAAAACAATTTCATATAAGCAAACAAAACAACAGTGCTGTTCATCTGCATTTCCACGTGAATATCAAAGAGTCAGCATCACCTCTACATGCATGCTGGTGTGCTACCGACTGACGCTTAACCCCACATCTGATTTGGGTCCACTTTAGTGAAACTGATTGATTTGATATACATTCAGCCACTATTTTTTCTTTTTGCAACAGACTGACATCTGTTATGTGTAAATAATACAAAACATAGTAACAGCATGCTATATGCTACAATGCTATAGCAGATATAGTATCTGCTAACAGCATGGTATCTGCTCAGTATCTTTGTCAGCAGTAGGTCAGAATGTAGACAAACCTAAAACAAAAGCAATCTTGTGCAATGTTTGCTGACATTTTCTGTCTTTTCTTTGACATTTATATTATAAATGTTTTTTTCCTATTACTTGCTAAGGTAGATAACACTGTATAATCACTTTACATTCACAAATCAAATAAGACCTGTACTAAGGAAGAACAGACAATGCACATTTCTAACATGTTATCTGGTGGTATTTGTTTTAAAGACAACATCGCTGCACAAGGAATGAAATGTGATACTGAACATTTAAAAATGCATTTGTCCAGTACTTCAATACAAACCTCTTGCATCAACTACAAGTGAAACAACAACACTACTGTGGTTTTAGAAACAGTTCACTCAAAACAATGTTTCTGTCTACTTTTGGGTCCAGTTTTGATCCTACAGTTTCAGCCTGACAATATAAACCATGTGATAGAAACAGTTTTCCCATGTAAGGCACTCTAGACGTCACATCCACTGTTTCCAGAGCGAGTAGGTGATTTACTACCAGCTGATCAACCCAAATCTCCTGCTGACAAGTCTTACAGTATTTCACTATTAGTTTGAATCTCAAAAAGTGTCCATATGTGCCTCTGTTGTCAGTTGTCTTGATGCGCCTCTGGGATCAGAGCGACCAGGACCCAAAAAAGGTTTCACGGCCTCTCAGCTTGAACCTACAATGGCCTAAGTCACAAAAGAGAATGCATTGCTTACCACTGAGAGTCAGGAAAAAAAGAAAGAGATGCAGAATTGACATGTTGTTACCTTTCCTCACCACGGTCCTCTTCTACCCAGGCCACTATTTTTCCCTCCCAGCCTGGAATTATTGCTCCATCCAGAAACACCTGCACACAGACGTTAGGACACATTATCGGAAGTAACTACTACTCCAAATCACCTCAGAGTTTTCCTTCTGACTAGTGTGCACCAAGTTTACTATAACTGTCCTATTATCTATGTATTGCCTTTTCCCCAGCCTTCTCTTACCTCTTCTTTCACAGTGCCAAACTCAGGGTCCATGGCCTTGAAGTGGTACCTGTAATTTCCCTCTCGATCCACAGCTGCCTTGACATCCTTGAGGGTCACCTCACCCAGCCTATGTACAATGTGTACAAAAAGACTCATCTGGAGGTCTTGTGACATTTTAAATTTTACAAGCCTAAATGTATATTAGGATTGTCAGCGTCACTGCGAGCTGGCAACCAACCAGCAGGTGAATTTTCAGGTCAATTGAGCAAAAAATGGCAACATACTTAAATGTCTCAGAAAGAAAACACTTCAATACACACAAGCACGCATGCACAGATACACATGCACACACACACACACACACACCAACCTCTTCGGTATATTAATCATGGAAGGTGTTGGGGATTTTCCAGTAAAGTAAAGGATTTTAGTAGAGGCAGAAGAACCACTTTGTGACTGAATAGCCTCTGTAATAAAGATAGAAACATAGTTAGTAAAAGCTTAAATATTCTGTGTATGGGTCTATGTGTATTTTGGGGCAGGGGGTTTGGAACAACTTACTTGTGCTTGGCCAGGAGTCGGAGTCTGAGTGTTGACCTTTGCGTATTGGAGATTTACCCCTTCCCTGCAGCGTTTAGAGAAATGTTGGCCCCACTCATGATTTTAAATCTCTACATTTTGTCAAAAATAATCTGTTGAGTAAGATTTTACAGTATTGTACCTTGTGTGCATGCAGCGCATGCAGCCTGTCTATGAGCGATACTATGCCCTGCTCCAGAGTGTCCAGCGTAT
This sequence comes from Lepomis gibbosus, assembly GCA_029875015.1. Classification (NCBI taxonomy): domain Eukaryota; kingdom Metazoa; phylum Chordata; class Actinopteri; order Centrarchiformes; family Centrarchidae; genus Lepomis; species Lepomis gibbosus. The sequence continues at coordinate 6,818 of JAPMOB010249814.1, forward strand.
GGTGCTGGGGATCGTGGTCTCTAAAGTTGTTCCTCAAACTCCTTAGTGCATCTCTGAGCAGCTGAACCTCTTCTGCCTGCTAACAGAAAACAAACACAAAAACCCTGTCAAACACAAAAAAGCTTCTTTTATGGAGAACAGCTGTGTGTTTTTTGAAAGTATTAAAGTGCTATTTTTTGAGTATGTTAAGGATGTTCTGTTCTCTGTTATTTCTTTAACTCACTATTTAGAATGGGGGTTCTAGTGTTTCACGTTTGTCAGATTATAGTATGTGGCCTAAATACTGCGAGAGAATGTGAGAGTATAGCCGTGTGATGCTTTGTGATCCCCTTGACATGTAGAACAATATAAACAGCCCCACTGACTGAACAGCCTTATCAATAGAAACAATACTTACGCCGGACATAGAGAGAGCTGGATTTCCAGAGTAAGAATATCCATTGTTTTCTGTGCTGGTGGGGATCTGAAAAAAAAGTGTCAGCTGTGTAATGTATATCTGAATTCTGGTGAAGCCTGAATCTGAAACCCAAAATTGTTTTTAGTGCAGAAAGAATCACTGCTACCTGCATGTTGTTTTTATGCTCCAATTCTCTTTGCAAGTCACTCTGCCAAAAAGACACAGAATCAGACATCCAGACACACTTAAACCTGCTAGATCCTAAAACTTAAAATATATCTAGTCCATGCCTTACATTATAAAAGTTCATTGAACAAGTGAAGGAGGAAAAAAGGTACATAAAGGTACATAATATGCAGGATAACATATAGCATGCATCAATATGTAATATTTATTTTGTATTCATTTGTTGATAAAAGCTTAAGTAAAAAAAACTGCAAAGCAAAACTATAAATGATTAACTTGACTAACTGAGATTTCCAGTCATAGCATTAGGCTGGACAGAACATTTTGAGCCCATTGTAGGTTGTTTAACTCCTGTTTACAATCCTGAAACCGGCTAACAGACCTGCTTTTTTTGGCTTTCTTCGAGCTTGTGTTTGAGTTGCTGCACTAGTCTGTCCTTTTGTCCGATCTCCTTCTGCACCCAACGAACCAGCCAAAGAAAGAGAAAAGGCGCGGGTTCATTATTCAGCACAAACTCAATAAATAGCTACTGTGTGACATATAGTAGGGGCGATTAAATTAAGTTACAGCAAACCACTAAAAGGGAGGGATTGGAATGTCACCTTGCATTCGCCCCACAGCCTGTTAGATTCCTCCAGCTTCCACTGTAGCTCAGCCTGTAACACATTTTCATAGAGGAGGGGAGTTTGCAATACACGCTTAAAATACGCAGGAATTAATGTATACTGTTTTGTAAACATTGTTTAAGGCAGTGTATTGAATTTTGGATTTATTGGATTTTGTATTCACTTTAATAAAACAGACTTATATGTATATAAAACTATTACGTACATTCTGGTTGTTGACTTCGTCCTTCGTCATACTGGCTCGGAGGAGCTCTTGCTTCATCTGCAGTATTGATGCCTCCTGAGTGCACAGCCTCTGCTGCTGGGCATCCTGCACATTTACAAACCAACAGAGAGTCAACACCTTAGCCAGCAACCTCGCTACAATACAACTTATTCTACGGAGTCATAAGATTATAAAGTGCAGATCTAGCTTTGTCTTACCTTGACTGCCTGCAGGTTTCTCATCTCCTGCTTACAGCGCAACAGCTCCCTCTGAAGCAAATAGCAAACAAGTCACACTCTTCCACACAGTTTATTCTCTCAGTGATAAGACAAGTGTTTCTTTTTCCCAAACAAAATAAAAAAACAACATTTTGGCAGTTTAAAAGGAAAACAAATGATTTACCTTAAGCTCCTGAGCCTCCTCCATACTCTGATCCAAACGACTGCGAATGACTACCTAGAGAGAAAAAACAGGGATGTGTGTGAGAACCACAATGGACTGAGTAAGAAGGAAAACTGATACCCGTGTCACCCTCTGACACATACGCACACACACACAGTTAAGAAAAAAGAAATGTGATCTCCGCTAAAGAGCTGATGAAATAGAGCAAATAGGAGTGTGACACAGAAACGATAGATAGATAGAGAGAGAGAGAGAGAGAGAGAGAGAGAGAGAAGGATAGAAAAAGGAATGAAAAATTTAAAAAAATGAACTACCAGTTGCTGTTCAGCGCTGCCTTGGTCCAAACTCAAAGACACATCCTGCTCATCCTCAGGCAGTGAACCATGCAGTAGCAGGGCCTTAAAAACACAAAGGGTACAACATGTGACACCAGTTTGTACTTTGGAGTGAAGTCTCTGTGTTGTGTGTGTGTGACCAGCCAAATTAATGTGCATCATGTATAACAAGCACACTATTCAAATAGCTTAAAAAAAAGGACCTAAGTCATGGTGTGAGAAAATACAGAATATATAGAAAAAAGGACGGCACCGTCTTTTCAAATTATATATAGACGGTTATCAGAACCCAACTCAAACCATAACATGCTTAACGTACCTGTAAGGCAGACACCATTTTACGTGTCTCCTGCACCTCCGTCTCCAAAGTTTCACTGAGAGAATCGTCCCATGCCGTCTCCACTACAACACGACATGACTCGGCTACATGCACGCAGATGTACACACACAAAAAACACAGTGTTCAGCGATAAATCATGAGCTTTACTAATCAAATTATATCCCGGTGTGCGAGCGGGGCAGAACTCACCGCTGATGTCCTGTTGTTGGTCTGAGAGGCTGCTGGGTGGAGGTCTTTGAGATGACAGCGGACTGGTGGAGCTGAGGCTCGAGGAGCACAAAAACACTGATTAATCAATGTCTTCCAGAGTAACAAGAGGGTGTATCATGCGAGCAAAAAACACACAAACAGGCAGTGTGAGGACAGTATGTTATGTGCTGCTACATTTTACTTGGACATAGCTTGGTGACATCTTAATTTGTTGTAATGTACTTGTAGTAAAATAGAATGTGTACATTCATTTGTAAGCAAGCAATAAACAAAAGTAAATATGTCACTCTGAATAAAAGCCCCCATGAAGTCCCGTTGGTGGTCTCAGTAGCAACAGGAAACAAAAATATTTACCAAAATCAAAGTAGCTGACTGTTTTTATAAACATCTAACTAACTGCTACTAAACACACAGTGTCTCTTGCAACAAATGCTCTTTTTGTTAAAAATCAGACTCACATTTGGACAGAGGGCTTGTAAGAGAGGACAGGAAAGGCGAAAGAGAGGACAAGCACCACATGACACTGACACATATTTGCTCAAATACCCTAACTTGCAAATAGCAGCTCTTAATCCTTGCATGCCTTTACCAATCAAAGCCCGGCCCATGCAGGCGCTTCACTTAATTTACAGTCTCTTTTCATGTTGTATTATTACACTGTAGAGTTGTTCAAGTTGTGGTAAAAGAAGACTTTAAACTCACACACCCTTGCTCAGGAATCCACACACGCCTCACAGTGTCTGGTCTTACCATTTTATCTGCGTCCCCCCCATAGTGGGCTACAGGTGGTTTAAAGTGTGCATAATACTCCCAGCAAGTCTCAACTTCCACCCTGCATGTGGGTCTATGGCTTCAGCATCTCGACAAACTCATGGCAGTGTGTGATTCTCCTCACTCTGACACACCCCGCCCCACGCCCTCCAGCTATGCTAGCATGGCAACTAACGCAGCAGACATGGCTTAGCATCTCTCACTACACAGGTGGTGAGGGTGGGGGAATTTAAAAGAAAAACTTGAATTAACGATTGGGGAAACACATTAAATGCAGATGCTTCCGTGCACCAGGGCTCACTGAATGGTTTGGTGAGTGTGAAAATGACGTTAATAAAATTCTGCAGCCTTTACAATCACCAGAGTGCAACCCTGTTTCACAACAATGGAAGATTTTGGGCCAACATGTAAGACAATGCTCTCGACTACCATCACTAAAACCAAATTATATAAACTTAAATTCTAACTAACAAACTTGGCAAGGAGCACTGAATCTGTTTTGGATGCTCGTGGTGGCATGACTTCATACTAAAACACTTCATGTCGGTTTTTACCTTTGTTTTTTCCTGTGTGTCATAGCAGCATTAAATCGTTATGGTCTGACGAATCGCTTGCTCTCCAAACAAAACCATCATCATCATTCTATAAATAATCAATGCATGCATCTTTCTATCACTATAAACAGATACACACTCATGTATGCACTCGCATCAAAGACACACTAACAATGATGCTAAAACAGCACACCACAGAGCATAACTTTTAGTCCAGACATGTGATTAGAGAGGATAAAGACTTTCTTCTTTCTATCGTGTTCTTTTTCTCTCCCAGATGTCTATGAATTACCCCACACACCCACACAGACACACAGCTACACACACACACACATACACGACAAAGTGAAGTTTGGAATAGTAAAACCGAAGTCAGATGCTCTGTCAGGCAGTACGCCACACACACACACACACACACAAATAAACCACAAAAAGCAGTCTACTGTTTCCAAAGCTTGGTGTTAAAGATGGAACTGCCTGCAAAACTGTACAGAATAAACAGCCACAAAGTGGAGTTTGTTTTCTCCCAAACACCAAACAGCTAGCATAATTACACAATTATACCACTTGTCCTTAGGCCACTAAACTGCAGCAACCCCCTTCATGAATTTAGGCCAGCAAAGCCAACATGGTTGAGCAATGTTTTAGTTTTAGCATTTATTTAGCCTATTATTATGACAGCCCTGTGTTATTTTTAATGGCACAACATGAACCAACCCATATTGAGTGTATGAAGTTTGGCAGTGTCTGTGAGTGTTACAGGAGATTTTACAAATGTTTTTATGATCTTACACACGTGAATCTGAACCAATAGGTTAGTGATCTACTTTTCCTCTGAATATACGTTCATCAGAACCAAATCTGTCTATAACATTACATTTAGAATTATGTATACTGTTTAATCTCACAGTTCAGGCAAGTGAGTCCATTTTATTCCAACTTAAATCCAATTCCAACTAACAATGATTCACTGAATGACAATATATTTATTATGACAAACTTGAATTTATGTAAAAGTAGATTACCTGCTAGACTGAGGATTGCCTTGCTCATCTGGAGATCCTCTTTCATACTGCTCAACCAGCGCACGAACACACACACTCTTTTCCACATCCAACCCCCAGCCACTGAAAGTTGACAGACAAATCACACTTCGTCATTTTTTTTCATAAGTAAGAACTGACATGCAGTTATAACATAAGAAATACAGGTGCTGGTCATATAATTAGAATATCATCAAAAAGTTGATTTATTTCAATAATTCCATTCAAAAAGTGAAACGTGTATAATGTATACATTCATTCAACACAGACTGATATATTTCAAGTGTTCATTCCTTTTCATTTTGATGATTATAAGTGACAACTAATGAAAACCCCATAATCAGTATCTCAGAAAATTAGAATATTGTGAAAGGTTTCAATATTGAAGACACCTGGTGCCACACTCTTCTGCTGAGACACTGCATCTCACTCGGATGATACTCTTTGATGCGTGCGTGTCCCTGTGAGTTCCTTCTGCAGAAGACTTGAATAAATTCACGAAAAGTGTTTTTACCTGAGCCTTTTATTAATATAAACCTCATTGACATAGCAATTTAATCAGCTAATTAACTCAAAACACCTGTATAGGCCTTTTTAATGGTCTCTCAGTCTAGTTCTGTAGGCTACACAATCATGGGAAAGACTGCTGACTTGACAGCTGTCCAAAAGACGACCATTGACACCTTGCACAAGGAGGGCAAGACACAAAAGGTCATTGCTAAAGAGCCTGGCTGTTCACAGAGCTCTGTGTCCGAGCACATTAATAGAGAGGCAAAGGGAAGGAAAAGAAGTGGTAAAAAAAGTGTACAAGCAATAGGGATAACCGCACCCTGGAGAGGATTGTGAAACAAAAGCTATTCAAAAATGTGGGGGAGATTCACCAAGAGTGGACTGCAGCTGGAGTCAATGCTTTAAGAACCACCATGCACAGACGTATGCAAGACCTGGGTTTCAGCTGTCGCATTCCTTGTGTCAAGCCACTCTTGAACAAGACACAGCGTCAGAAGCGTCTTGCCTGGGCTAAAGACAAAAAGGACTGGACTGCTGCTGAGTGGTCCAAAGTTATGCTCTCTGATGAAAGTAATTTTGCATTTCCTTTGGAAATCAAGGTCCCAGAGTCTGGAGGAAGAGAGGAAGAGAGGAGAAGCACAGAATCCACGTTGCTTGAAGTCCAGTTTAAAGTTTCCACAGTCAGTGATGGTTTGGGGTGCCATGTTATCTGCTGGTGCTGGTCCACTGTGTTTTCTGAGGTCCAAGGTGAATGCAGCCGTCTGCCAAGAAGTTTTAGAGCACTTGATGCTTCCTGCTGCTGACCAACTTTATGGAGATGGAGATTTCATTTTCCAACAGGACTTTGCACCTGCACACAGTGCCAAAGGCCTGACTTTTTTTTTTGTATTGGTCCTCAGTAATATTCTAATTTTCAGAGATACTGAATTTGATATTTTCATTAGTTGTCAGTTTTAATCGTCACAATTAAATTAAATAAACATTTGAAATATATCAGTCTGTGTTTAATGAATATAATATCCAAGTTTCACTTTTTGAATGGAATTACTGAAATAAATCAACTTTTTGATGATATTTAAATAATATGACAAGCACCTCTGTATAGAGCCTTATATCAGCAGTTGTGAGGATGATTTGGCGATCTGCGTTTCTCCACCAGAGGACAGCAAAGACCACATAGGTATCTAACAAATGAGTGCCGTGGTAGAGAACATATGGCTATGAAAGACAGACATTGGCAGGGGTTTATGGGGGGAAAGAGGTGGAGTATGATTATTGAGGCCACTGTACCTGTGGAGATGTGGGGCACGTGCAGGCTGTGAGGCATCAAGTCGTGCTGATGCCAATGCGTCAGCGGCACCTTGTGCTAGTGCAACCGTGGAGAGAGGGTTGTGGCTGGCGGAGCCTCTTGTCAAACTCCTCCCACCTCCAGAGGCAGCCCTGTTACTGGCTGAGGGTTTGAAGTGGGCAGCCAGCGCCAGAATTATCCTCATTACAGCCTTCAGATTACCGTCGACAATGTCTGCAGACAGAAAAGGAACGTATGTCCCTCAGTGCGACACCAAACAATATTTGCCACATATATGGTATTGACATATAAAAGAAACCATGACAAAAGGATTTTTTTATATTGCAAAGAATTTGGTAAGAAAAAAACATGTCATGGACATGATCGCTGTTGTGCTCGTGCACATGGAAAAATATGGATTTGTTATAATGTAAACAATTGTTTGGTAACACTTTACAATATCGTACACAGAATTGTGAGTGGTTACTAAGGAACGAGTGAGGAGCGAATCAGGAACACTCAGATAATTAATGAATTGTTAATAAATAGTTAGTCAATAACTCTGAGTGGAGGGTTATGTACCAGATAAAGATGATTTACCTGAGAACTGACTGGGAGATACTATATTAATGAATCATCAGGTAAACAACAAAGAACCAGCTGCTGAGTTGCACAAAACTATTAATGACTAATTACTTAATAATTAGATTAGATAGATAAGATTACTTTTGTCGTGCCTGCTTATAGTAAAGTGATACCTCATACTAAGTAGTTACAAAATAATCACTTATTACTTGCTATCTACAAAGTTGTTAAATTCACCAGCAAAAAGAAACAACTCATGAAGAAAGTTGTCATTGTGTTGATTATGTTGTTCCTGATTTGTTCCTTAACTCACACTTTTGTGTGTTGTAAAGTGCTACCTGTCATTTTTATGTGCTTAAAGCTTTGGAGTCAATGCAATACTAACAATAGCAATAATAACTACAGTATGCAGTCATCAGTGAGAAAAGGTTAGGAAAACCAATTCACAAAATGAGGAGAAAGAGACTGAGAAAACACAGTGATTTACCTCTTACGGATATGTGTGTCATGCGTATGTGTCTGGAGGAAATGAACTGTAAGACTTGCTCCACATTCTTCCGGCTTTCTTCTTTGTTTTGTGGCGCACCATACACTCCCTCTAACACTTCCCCGGCTGTGAATGAGAATTTACATTTAAACATTTTTGCAGCAATGCTGTGTCATTTCCCAAAAGTCAGTCCTTGTGTAAGACATGTTACAGACATCATTTCATTGGTACCATGCTTATCATAAACCGACTTACCACCAATAATGGTGAAACAACATGATCTGCTCCCAAACCACTTAATTTCCTGTGGAGTTAACAACTAATACTGCAGCACTGCGCGTAGCGTCTTACAATCTATTCACACACCTGAGATCATATTTGCCAAAGCTTTAAAAAATGTTGTGGAGCCAAAAGATAATTTTCCTTTTTTCATTAGAGAAGTATCTTTGAAGGAAAAGCATCCCAGGTAGCCCTCACTGAAAGGAGAAACATTATTAAGCATGTAAATAAGGGCTTATTGGTCTGCTAGTTGTGCAAGTGCAAACTGGTGAAAAATACAGTCTTCCTCCAGTATTACAACACCATGTGTGCCATTTGTGTGGATAAATGTGTACTTACCAACTATCTCTATTAGTTGTGTGAGCACCACCCCATCCTGCAGATCATGTCTGAGGTCTGTGATCGGCTTCAGGCCTGGTTTCCTCTTCAGCTGAGAGTTCACCCAGGAAACATATGCAGCCAGTTGCTGCTGCAATCCATCAATCAGATGCACACAGATCCAATAAACCACAGAGGAACACACAGCTTAGAGTGGGGGCCAAATAAGGCTGAGACCATGGCATAACAAATGAGTTCCTTTGTTGATTATGTTGGCGAGGGAGCAAGGGGGGCAGGGGCAGTCTATTGTCCCACTGCCTGTTAAATTTTACTTTTGTTGTGAAGGTCAATTATATAATGTCGTGTTCAGTATTCTTCCCCTGTGTTTCACACGGTCACCCCACCTTTACCGATCCCGTTCAGTCACGTGACAGCCCGTAGTCCGGGATACGTTACAAAGAACACACAGTTTTAAACAGAGAACATTTCGCTTAACGCTATGTTGCATGATAGTTATGTTTGGTTTGTTTACAGCTATTTAGAAGTCATACTAAAATTACCGGGTTATCTTATTCCTGACAAAGCATTACACTTAACGTTATGGCTAGCGTTAACGTCAACTACCTAACGTTAAATTTATAGCTAGAATGCATGTTTTCCTGATCGTAATTAACGTTATATATCACCCTCAACGTTAAGGTAGTTGGAAGAACTGCGGAAATTCGTTATATCTACCTAAAGTTATGATACTTAATGCATTGCTGGTCTGTTTTGTGTTTAGCAAATGTAACTGGTTTCCGTATGCTAAATTATAGCTAACCCAACTTAACAAACATTAACAATAGTAACGCTTAGTCAACGTTACCTCATTAAAGCCCCCATGAAGAACCTCATCCAGCAAACTTCCTCTAGAAAGTGAGGCGATCATCTTTTAACTCGAAAACCCATTTAAGCTAGCTAGCTGGCTAGCTCCACACGACTCGCCTGAAACCACAGACAGACCCCTGTTACTAGCAACTGCTGTACTCCTGCAAACGTCAACAAACCGAGACAATTGATGGACCGGAGGAGACGGCTGCCCGTTACTCTGTCTGGGACACCGGCGTCAAGTCAACGAAACACAAGGACAAATATGATTTCCGGTGGTATGTATCAGAATAAAACATTTGACAAACACTTCCGGAGTTCATAGAGTTTGTCAGAGTTTAGATAAGTTTCTCTTTGCCTAAACCATTATGTTAGCAATAAACAAGCCTATGTCACACAACAGGATTTAGACTTTTAGTTTTATAAAGGTATACAAAAGCCACCATTCACAATGTATTTGATTTCTATAAGTAACATAGCATATATTTGTAATTAAAAAGGAAATATATAGGCTTCAGCTACAATTTGGTATTACGAACAAAAATGTAGCCCCACCACCAAAATGAATATGAAATTTGTTATATATAGCTATAGATATATCATTCAAATTGTTACACTACCCAAAAGAATCAATGATGCCTGTACACATTAGTGAAAGAGAGGCTATATTGTACATAATTATGCACAACAGAAGAGTGGGATAATGTCATTGGGATAATTTGAAGGTGTGTCATGTGACATTTAAAACTACCCACAAACAGTGCATTACAAAAGGGGTAATACGATTTTAAGTAGCATACCTGTTTGTCTTCCAATATCTGAGCCTAATTTACTGTAAAATGTCGATGTCCACAGTATCTGTTTTAATTTTTGCAGGATTCCATGTCTGACAGGATTTCATTGGGTACCAGACATTTGTTTTTTTTCACAGTTTTTCATGTAGTTGGTGTAGCTGTCGCAGTAAAGGATAGTGTCATTAGGTTCATAATTATGGTTTTTGAGTGTAATTTGTTTTCTCTTGAGCAA
>JAPMOB010249815.1:6169-22517 GCA_029875015.1 Lepomis gibbosus
AGTATGTAGAAGACTGGATGAGAGAGTCAGGCTTGCATGCTAAAATCAGGCAAAAAATAAATAAAAATTACAGTCCTTGAAAATTAATCTTCATGAGTGTAGTTTGAGATGTGTGTCACTGCGTGTGTGTGTGTGTTGCTGGACTGAGATAACATCCATAGCTGTGAGCATCGGCCCGTCATTTGTGCTGACAAGTGAATGCCTCAGCCTGCGTCTGATTTGCTGGAATTGGAGAGATATTTCCTGTTTATTAGGGGAAATCTACTGTGTTTGCATCAACACACACACACACACACACCCCACTCAAGTGGTTAGAGAGATGAGAAAATAGGAAGAGAGACGGGGAGAAAAACAGCAGCTGTTTATTGAGATTTGTATCATGAGTCACCTTTCCTTCTGTCCTAGTGTGATGTTATGAGGTAAGATGTTATGTATTCAAATTCATGGGCATAGGTCACTTAGATGTGACCTTTGACCTTTGTTTGAGTTTTTTTTCCTTCATCATTTGGCCCAAACATTCTCAAGGTGTAACTGCATTTTTTTACTTTTTATTTGCTCAGCAGAGGGAGTCAGTTCACCTATATTACTAAACACTTGTTTTCTATGCAGATAGGTTGGTTTTCGATTTAGCGACGTTTTGAGATGTGTTTCTCTGAGATTTCTGCCTCCACTATGACGGATGGGAGGTTTATGTGATTTTCAAACAAAACCCTGCACAACTGCATTGATAATTACAAGATACCATTGTAATTGTGTGAGACTGCCCTTTAATGGAACCAAATAAAATGCAAAAACAAGCAGCGAGTCTGATACATGGCTTCTTGGCACAGATTGATGAAAATAATTTGACAAACTTAAGTTAAGTTGTCTTGTCAGGAACGTCCTCTTTCACTTCTTCTGCTGATCCTACAGCATTCTGCGCCTCCATGTGGCAAGATTCACAAAAAAAACAAATTTGAATTCATCCCACAAAAAAAACCCTTATTTGCAAGATTTGGAAATGCTTAACAGAGTTGAAAGCAAATGTGGTAAACTGTCCACCCCAGACCTCCAGACTCTTTCACTTCAGTACTTTAATGTCAAATCTGTCTGGTTCTTGTCATGTCTCTCTTTTACGTAATCCTTTTGTGGTTGGGAAAATGTCTCTCACTTTCTGTGCACAGCGCACACTGAGTACACATTTTATACATTTTTTAAATTTACATTTTATAAATACTTGTTAGTTAGAGGATGTATCATCGAAGGCAATTCAGTGGGTTTGTTGAGAGCATTCAGGCTGCTGTCTTTTCTGTTTCTGAGTGTAATGAATCAGCAAAGCAATAAAAAAAGGAGGAATAATCCTAATATTCGTTGGGTAAGGACCTGGCAGTTCATGTGATAAGTGCCACTCCTAAAATCCTAATGATGCTGCTGGCACCAGAGAGCCATATAAAACAGCGTTTCAAATGAAGGGCCTGTTTTCTGGCTTAGCTGCCGCAGACGGGCAAAGAGAAAGGAGAAGTGGAGGAGCCTGAGGAGAACCTGGGACACCAACTCTCCTGGCTCTGAACTCTGCACATTGCTTGAATGCTGTCAATTACTGGGAGATATACAGGCAGGCCCGTTTCCACCACTTTACTGAGTCCCCTTCAGTTGCGGTCCGCTCGGACTGTAAATTATCACTCCCTCGTCCAAGGTTTGCAGCAGTTTGGAGTCACCAGTGAGACCCTCCTCTGTCTCGGTCCGATTCTGAAAGAATTCCCTCCCTCTGTGTGCCAAACCCCAAACCAGTGCAAACCAAAGCCGTGGAGCATGCTGCTGCACGCCCATGTGGACATGCTCACTAGCAAACATTGATTTAAACACACACAAATGCACATTCGTATATGGTATATAAAATCCCCTGGAGCTATAGATCATTGGGAACAGGTAGAGAGTTTAGCACACACACACACACACACACACACACACACACACACACTATAGATCACGGAGGTGGGCAGGGACGTCAGCACTCCCATACACAGTGAGCCTTATTGCAGACTTTAATAGAGGAAAGCCAGCATGAATCCCCACAGTCATTCTGTTCCAGTCAAACACACCATTCACTACACACTGGCCCTGTGTGTGTGTGTGTATTAACACACATAAGTCCCAACATACTGTACATCATGTGCTTCAGCGCGCGCGTGTATGTGGTTAGATACAATGAGCATGTACTGTTTGAATGTGATTGAGTGTATCCTCATGCAAATGTGACATACATACACAAATGTGTGTGTGTGTGTGTGTGTGTGTGTGTGTGTGTGTGTGTGTGTGTGTGTGTGTGTGTGTGGTCATGCATGAGTACATTTGTATTTACTGTATCTGTGAGATCTGAAAAAAAGAGAAAAAGAGAGAGTGAGAGTTTGTGTGTGTGTGGTAGGATGGTGAACATATTGACCCATCAGTACTGCTCTGTCACCTCTTCTCTTTGTGAGTCTGGCCTTTTAAAAACACACTGGATTTATGGTCAGTTTGGCGCTATCTCAGGCACTGTGTGTGTGTGTGTGTTTGTCAAAAGAAGATTTTTTCCCTAAACACGACTCTAATGTAGAAAATCAGTCTGGTTTGCTGTCAAGAGAGGAATTAAACACATAAACAGTCAACGTGATGAGCAGGTTATTAGCGCTGTGTTACTGCGACCTTACAGGATGTCACACGGAGAGAGATGAGATATTTAGTTATGAGATATTTAGAAAGAGGGAGTCTCATAGTCTGAGTTTACATGCGTGGAGTAACACATAAAAGAATAAATCAAGTACTGGAATATCTCTGACCACCTCAGGTATCTCATTTACAAATAAAGCAGCATAAAAATGCAATGAAGTTGCAGCCAGCTTTCTGGTTCAACTGAACTTTCATTTATGTCAGACACTGGGGGATGTTGATAATTTCAGTAGCAATCGCAAATACAGCAAAATAATTCATTACATTTTTTACCCATAATACTTTGAGGTTTTGCATTTACAAAGATTTATAAAGTAAAATCACTAAAAAGATTTCATAGCTTCACTGACACACAGTTTAAACTATGTGAGATGTGATGTTTACACAGGTTGACCTAAAACCAGGTTATCGGAGTAAGAACAGAATTTTTCCCACATGTAAACACAGTGATTAATGTCGACATTAAAACTTAAGCACACATTGCACATGCATGCGTACAGAGCAGAGCGGAGCAGATGGCGGCTTGACATCTCTCTCTCTCTCGCACTCTCTCTCTCTCTCTGTGCAAAGCGAAATCCCGCGTCATCTTAAAAAAATCCACCCTGCTTCCAAATTGATTTCACAGTGCAAGAACCCCCCCTGGAGATTAACAATGTAAATTCTATTTCTTCTCCCAAACAGAAGCATCTCAACATTTTTTGCTTAAACCTTAGATAAGCAGACACGGAGGATTTCTTGAGACTATACATCCTTTATTTGTGATTCTAGGCGCTATGAAGTTGTGGATGGAGTCTAATGTGTGGTCCATTTGCTTCATTAATGGGGCAGACACAAGCCGTTCAGACAAGAAAACGCCTATTGTTCCCTTTACCTTCCCATTTTTAATGTGTAGCATTAGTCCAGCAGTTGTTAGTGCTAGACCATAGTGCTTTGCTGATGGTCAAATGACAAAGTCTTAATAGAACATAGTGGGACCGGCAGGACAAAGGTGGGCAATGTTCAGCTGGATGCAGCCAATTTCTGTGTGAGAGGCCTGCCTAAAAACCCTATTCATAGGCCGTCTAATGCTGGTCCGTAATTAAATGTGATTACTGGAGCAGAGGGCTTCTCTCTCCCTCTCTGAGGGCCACACACAGGACTGGAGGCTGCGTGCATGCGCTCATTAAGGAGGCGCTAACAGATGTACACAAGCAACGACCACAGGCATACCTAAAAATCTAAGCCATATCTCTCCCTGACACACACACAATTACACACACACACACACACACACACACACACACACACACATACATACACACATACATACACAAACACAAACACACAGCAGTAAAAAATCATGTATCTTCAAAATGTCAACATTTATGGCACTGAGAAAAGCAGGATTCGATTTGAAAGGAAATAAGCCCAAGGGTGGGAGAATTTTTTAACTGAGGAGTGTGTAATCCTTCAACTGAAGTTTAAACATGAATTGGAGTTGCAAGGTTTTTACCTGACAGTTTGAAGCCAACCAAAGGCTCCCCAAAAAGCACAAACACAAACAAACACATACCAAGTAATGCAGCAGTAAATAAAAACCAGGGTAAGGTAAACGTTCAGTCAGTGATAATCATAAAGTAAACAAGCAGAAATATAAACAAAAATCAATTATGGTTTCTATCCACACACACACACATACACACACACACACACACACACCTTGTCTGGCCCGCTCTCCAGTCCAGTTTCCTGGGCAGACACGGTTCCCTGGTGCTCATGGGAAATAGTGAGCATGCCAGGCCCCACAAAGGCGTCCTTTCAGCCGCCTGCATGCTTGACCTGTGCAGGGTCAGCGCTCTGCTTTGTGCCCCGTGACCTCTGAGTGACCCGGGGTCATGGCGAGGGCCCGAGGTCAAATCCAGATGCCTGCGTCTAATTTCGCTCCAACTGGGTTATCCGCCCAAATCTGCCCTAAAATTTGGCCCCCTCCTCCCCCACCAAAAAAACATTACTAACTCCACACATGACTGAGTCCCATAGAAATACATAGGTACTCTGCAGTCTAATTAGGCTACCGTGGAGTAGTGCTCATTCTCCAGCTCTCCATCACACACACACATGCTGGCTTGACCCCTTGTAACTGCACTAATACCCCATCCCATGGCCTTTGGTCGATCTTGAGGGATTAAGTGCAGAAAGACACATACAAGCAGATACATACACACACACACACACACTTGCGAGCGCAGAAGGCCTGACTGAGGGTCTTACCTTGAGGGATTAGGTGCAGAGAGACAGGACCCTCCAGCCAATCAACTGGTCTGTCACATTGATTTTGAGGGGTCACTGGTGCGCAATGGCCAGGGGTTTCCTGTCTTAACCTCTCGATCACACACATATGCACGCACATACTTATATACATGAACAAATAATGATAAATAACTTTACTTATGTCATGTATGTAAAAGGCAGAGTTAAAAATGTGCTTTATAAGAGGGTAAAATGCAAGCATAGTAAGTTTGTAAAAATAAGCCCTATAAGCATTGAAATATGTAATTATTACACATTCAAATCTATAAAAGTGTGTTTTCAGAGGAGATTGTTAAAGTTGTTGAAAGAACAATATTTTTCAGACAGGACTTTCCTCTTGACACAAAGGCACACACACACACACAAACACACACACATGTCTATACAATTTAAAATTCCCCCCCGTCTTCCTCTCAAAGCTTCATCACATCCCTACCTCTGAAAATCCTCCATCCCCGAGGGAAAGCACACCCGGCAGGGGAAAAGCTCCCAGGTCAAGCCCCCGCCCCCTCCAGCCCCTCGCTCCATCTTCTCCTTCCTGGTCAAACAATACAATAGTCTATCGGAGAGGGCACTGGACAGGCGCTCTGGCTGACGGAAATAAACCTACCGACTGCCAGCAACACTGACTATTCACTCTGACGTCATCCGCAATTTTTGGTCCCCCACCCCCCTTTACACACACACACACACACACACACACACACACACACACACCCCTCTGTTGCCTGTTTCCTTTTCCTGAAGGGAGTCTCTGAGGCATCTGGAAAAACAGGATTCATGCATGTCTATTTGTATTGTTATGATTACAGAGCTCATCAGTGGCTGAATAACTAGTCAGGCCTTTTAGTTAAGTAAAACACAACAATGTAACAGAAATAAACTCCATCGCAAGTAAAACTTTCAAAATCCCTCTTCAGCAAAGTGCAGAATATTATCAGCAAAATGTGCCTAAAAAGAAAAAAATATACCAAAACTAAAAATTCAAAATGGCCCATGTGACTGATGCATTATTACATTATTATTTTGTCACTGATGCATCAGCATGCCATTAGTATTTTGCTGATGTAGCTGATCATGGTGGAGTTAGTCTTAACTATTTTATACAGTTCAGTAGTTTTGTTCAATGATTCCCAACATATGGCTTAGAGGTCCTCCAAAGAGTCAAGGAGGGAATAAGAAAAAACATGTAGGCATGTAACTTTTACTTTTCCCCCTCCCTAATCTTTGTTTTTCTGTGAAATGTTTAATATTCGACCACCTTGGACCTTAAGCAGTTATTTCTAAAGGAAACCATCTGAAAAGTTAAGAGGGGAAATCACGAAAGTTATTGGTGGTAACAACATCTCACAGACATCTGAAACGTGACAAAAGGTCCTAAGTGGACGCTGTTTTTGTAAAAGGTCAAAAGCCGAAAGCCACTGGTTTAATCTTTAACAATGCATTTTATTGTATAAGCGTATCACATGTTTTTCTAATGTTTAATACTGTAAAAGCTGTTTAATAAAGAAACACTCAAGTAAAGTTCTTAAGAAACGATCGATAACAACATGAATGTGCTTAAAGATAAAGAGGAAAAGACATCAAGCTGTTTTATTAACTTAAACGTGTCCAATGGCACCAAATTCATGACTGCTGTGTGTCCACTAGTCGGCGCCAAAGTATTTCAACAGTAATGAAACCAGCGGGCTGTGTTGTCTTCTCGTTCCTCCTCGACTGTAATTCGTACTTCCTGGTTACGCGTTCAGTAAAACAGCCAGGTTGGATTTGTCAATATCCTCTTAAACCGACTCTCCGTCAACCTGAAGCTTATACAATTCACAAAAACGCAATTTCTGAACGATAAATGGCCGTTTAATGTCTCTAAATTGCCGATGATAACGTAAACAGGACAGTGAGGCGGTGCGCGCATAGGTCGCAGAGAAAGGTGAGTTAACGTTAATGAAACTAAGTTACTAGCTGTTTAGCTCGCTAACGAAACGCTATTATCTATACGGCCCGCTGACTCTTTCATTTTAACACATATTATCCCGTGTGTTTGGTTAGTGGGTATTTTATTAAACGAAGAATGGCTCAGTTGTGTCAAACTCTAGTTCCCCCTCTGTGTTTTTTCCCAGAGCGCCACGTCATTGATCTGCGGAGGAGTCAGAAAAACACACCCGGCGAAGAGCTGCGTTTTCTTACCGAAGGAGGACAAGCCCAGAAGCGGTTCAAAATGACGGCGTCCAACTGGGGTCTGATCATGAATGTGGTGAACAGCATCGTCGGAGTCAGCGTGCTCACCATGCCCTTCTGCTTCAAACAGGTGGGTGTCACCTGCAGCTGCTCACGCACAAGCAGATAAGTCGTGCAGGCGCGGCGACAAAATCTTTCCCAAAAACACGAGCCTTTACTTTGACTGTGTGCAGTGGTGCAAGAATTTAGATTACTTAAGTACTAAAAGTAGCAGTATAAGTCCTGGATTTAAAATAGAAGTATTAGGCTATATAATTATTTTATTGAGTCATTAACGATTATAATAATAATAATAATAATAATAACATTGTGTATTCCTGGTGTGGGATTGAACAAATACTTGAATTACAACAAACCGTTGTCTTTGAAGCATTTATTAATTAAAGAAAAGTTCAAGTTCAATTTCAAGCGTATGAAAATGACAGAGAAGTACTAAAAAATAAAATCAGCTGGACCAGAAGTGTTGTCCCCTAGGGCAGAAACTAACGTCTGGCACAGAGCAAAGAGATGCATAATGAATTAGACAGTCCAGGTTTCTATGTTTTGGGGAACAGAGATCCTCACTGGGCCTTGAATGAACATTCAAGCTAGAGTAACAGCTAGAAAGGAAAACGATAAAACAATCTCACAGCTCTGACCTAAAACCTACACATGTGGACAGACTACTATAATGAGTATAATAATAACAGAAGTTTAAGGAGAAAAACAATAATAGTAATAACAGCAGAGGCTAAATGGAAGGTCATCAATTATCTGCACAAGCAATACCACAACGTTGTAGTTTATCAAGATGGAGCTCATTTGAACTGCATCATATATATACGGGTAGTTTAATCTTTAATGATGCATCATATTTTACAAACGGATGAAATATTAATCTGACAACTTTCAACTATAGCTGTGAAATTGATAGAAATGAATAAAAATTATCTCCAGTATTTCTCTTTTAAGAAAGTGGTAAGATGGAAATAAGTAAGTACATGACAAGTACTGTAAAACTGCACATGTTAACAGTACTTCGGTAAATGTACTTAATAGCTACTTTCCATCATTGACTACGTATACCTTTTGCTCTAAACAAATAGGTTATTGTCAGATTGTGTATATGTTATAGGGAAATGTTGCAACATTAATACTGGCTTTTATTTATTTTCATTAATTTTATCAATATCACATATCAAGCCACACACAGGTAGCTATACCTGAATCGATTATACTGCATAACTTGAAAATATCTGTCATGATTTGCTTCCCAGTAAATTATGACTTGAGCAACACAAACGTTGTCACACAGCAAACTTAATATGCTTCAGTTTGATGTTGTTTATCGAAATAATATCATATACAGTCAGTTGTAGTTTGGGGTGGCGTTGAATTTTACAGACGGGTGTTTCTTTTTTCTTTAGAGGTAGACAAACCTCACTTGTTCAGACAAACCTCACTAATATTCTCTACTTGTGACATATGTCTGTTTTACAAACTGCACTTACTTCCTGTCAACTTTACAGTGACGTCACCATTCCCTTTTCACAGTGTGAACAGCGACATAGCGCAAACAGAGAATAAAATGACTGGAAATAAAATTTTGAAAAAACATCTTTCAACAAATCACCACAGAGTTGTTGAATCCACATCTTGCTAAAGTGCTTTCATCAAAAGCTGGACATCGTAACTTTTAGCTTGATGACAGTGCACTTCATTGTGTGTTTTGTGTTGTCATTGTACAAGGACATCAGTGTGAAGGTAAAATTTACTTAATAAGTGACTGTGTTACTTTTATAGCCTGGCAACTTCCCCATGAGATTAGTGGACACCTGGTTGAACATAATCAACATCATTCTCCATCTGTTGTGTGACTGCATTAAGAGTGCTTTCGCTCCCCCCATTAAAATCATTTGAATATATTGTCTTGCATGTTTTGGCACATACTTGTTTTCAAAATACTGTAGGGCAAGGCATTACCCTCCAACCTTGGAAAATAGGCCCAAAAGCGTGGAGAGGAATTCACAAAGCATAATTGTGATCACAGTAAGAGCTCAGGAAACAACTTGCTTTGAAACCTACTTCCTGCCTCACTGCCTCCAGGTGCTTGGTGTGTGTGTGGCCATGAACCAAAAAGCACACAAATAAAATATAAGATAAAAATGTGTGCAGTATTTATAGGTGTTTCCGTAAATAGATGAGGGGTGGGGGTGTCACAAAAAATAACATAAAATAATATTTTTATTGAGCCCTTAAATTTCCCTTTAATTAAAAAACAGCAAATATACCTCTCTACAATACTCCAAGACGCACCAGAGATTTTAAGAATATCAATTTATTAACAGTGTAGTATATTAAAATCATGGCTATATTATTATAATTATTATTATGACAACACATACAAGCAAATAATCCAGACTACTATCCCTGAAGCAAAATGAAAAAATATATTGTTATTAAGGATGTATGTTGTGTCTTACAGTGTGGGATAGTGCTGGGAACTCTCCTGTTGTTCTTCTGTTCGTGGATGACCCACAAGTCTTGCATGTTCCTGGTCCACACAGCAAGCAGCACCAAAAGAAGGACCTATGCAGGATTGGGTGAGTTTAAATAGTAATGAGTGACATTTTTATGTAACTAAGTGTTTGCTGTTTTGTTTTTTATTATCAACAGTCCAACAGTGATTCAGTCTTGCATCGGCAACTGGTCTCAGTGCGCAGGACATCGTTTCTGGCAGGACTTTCACAGATGAACCCTCTGTTGCACAGGACATGATTTGTTTTACCTTTTTGGCAGCAACAGCTTTGTTCAGATAGAGGAAGAAGTAGCCAGTAGCAACGATAGCGGACAGATAAAAGCGTGTCAGCAATGGAAAAGACACCACGTCACTACAGGCATTGAAGTGAACAAGATGTGAGGTTTAAGCTGCTGTACTGTAGTACACATGGAGGGGGAGTTATGGTGGTTTGATTTTAGGCATTATTAAAGTAGAAACTATTTTTAGGACGCAGCCATCTGTTGGTCCCCATGTTGTTCACACCCATCTCTCCCTTCTCTGCAGCCTTCCATGCTTACGGGAAACCAGGAAAAACACTGGTGGAGACAAGGCAGGTCTTATTATTAATTCACTATATTATACTGTATTTAAAGTAACTTTATTTTCTTCAAATAATTATTGTAGATGTGTGTATATATATTTGTTTAATTCAAAACCATAGACTTGAATAATAATTGTGATTTGACCTTTTCCCTCTCTCTCCCCCTGCAGTATGATCGGTTTGATGTTGGGGACCTGCATTGCCTTCTACGTTGTGATAGCTGATCTGGGTTCAAATTTCTTCGCTCAGCTGTTAGGTTTACAGGTCTGAGATCAGTATTTTCTATATTTATCTCTCAATCACACTCTCATGATCAAGTCGTGCGTTTCGTCCCCATTGCTCTCTTCCACATTCCTTTACTGATAAGCAGCCAAAAACAGCGACAAACCAACCACAAGCAGTCTGTTGGTAAGTTTTTGATTATCAATGTTGTATTATCATGTGACACTGTCCTCTAAAGGTGACCTTCAGTTTTCGCGTGCTGCTGCTGATCGCTGTGTCTCTGTTCATCGTCCTCCCTCTGAGTCTGCAGAGGAACATGATGTCGTCCATCCAGTCCTTCTCTGCTATGGCTCTCATGTTCTACACCCTTTTCATGTTCACGGTGAGCCCGCCAACACACAGACTGCTACACTCCACTCAATGCATCTGAATAGACTGCCGGGGAAACAATCTTTGGCTTTGCATACAAAGGTCGACAATCAAAATACACGAGGTAGAACGCTTTTATTAAGTTAGCTGTACAGTTGCAAAGCATCGGACATATAAAGTGCAGTCATAATCTGACATCTGCAGTCCAGAAAGATGGCGTAAAGAATTGTCATGTTGTCAAAAACCTTTGTGGATGTAATGTCAAGGGATTATTAGCGTTTTGTTTATGCATATCTTGTGTTTTCTATGTTATGTATTTTGAGTACTAGAGTTAATTCGGAAGCCAATGTGCTCTCTAATTCTTCCCCAAAGACATCACACATGTAAATATTAATATTAATATATTATAGATGCATTTATAACCGGCAACATAGTTAATTGACATTACTCTCTGTTTTAACTTATTTGATGGTCAGAATATTGTCTTGGATAAATGTTATTTTGTTGTATTCTGTGTTCATTCTTCCTTACTTGCTCCACTGTACACAACCATGTCTTACTCTTGCTCCTCTTTTTTTAAAGAGCAAATTCACACTAAATCACATCAAGCAGAAAACAACTGCTGTCCTACTCTTCATAGCCTGAAACAAAAGCTTTCCCCTGAGAGTGAGACACTGTTTGGAAATGGCCACTAGAGACGTTTTAAGCACTGTAAGTGCAAAGCAAATGGAGGTCAACTCCACGCAATTAGTCAATTCCACTAAATCACAACCCTTTGCAACTGTAGGGAATATTCTTTATGTATTCGTTCACTTGTTGATATAAATATGTCAAATGCATTTTATATCTCTCCCAGACTTATTTTTCCAGCCTGTTAATTGCTGTTTGTATAGCATGTACAATGCATTTGACATAATACTTGTATTTTATTAGGAAAAATACTTTTCTCTTATCCTAAGTCAGCACAACATTCCTGTTTGAACATACCTTTCTTACCCAGGCAGTCAGCCACCTCCATGGCAGCTTAAATGTTTGGTTAATACTAACATTAATGATTATTTGAACCTGAAAAATTAAGAAGATTCAAGATTGAGGAGTCACATAAGTCAAATTTTTAGCCACATAGCCCCACCTCAACCCTTTAACATTTAAAGCATGCTGCACTTCTGGCTACACTCCAACCAGTAATGTTTAATATAAAACTATTTTGTACTTATTTACTTATTTATTTAAGTTTTTTCTTCTTTCTGGTTTAAAAATCCATTTTCTTTCCACTGTGCATTTTGTTTTACAGTAGCCTTTTAGATGTGTTTGCAAATAATTGATATCTTGACTTTTTTTGAATTAATCGAGTACACTAGTCACTAAGATTAATATTTGAGGATTTCAAAATTCGATATTCTGATATATCGGCCAATATTCTTTTTTCTTTTTTTCCGAAACTCATAACATAAACAAATATTATCCCTAACATTTGTGATGTAGTTGTGAGACCTCATCAAGATAGCGTGACATAATGCAGTTTAAAAATAAACATATTGTTGTAAATAGTGCTTTGAACGAAAGTACAACAAAATATAGTACATTTTTGATAAATAAGAGTTCAGTGTATAAAGAAAAGTCTCTCAGTTCCTTTTGTAATTGTCTTTTATTGGCTGTTATAAACGCAGATACTGACTTATCTGCAATTAGCTCTTATCAGCTGATAATATCACCAATAGATATCCCAGCTGTTTTTTGTGCAACAGAACTCCAAAACTCGAAGATATTCAAATTGCACTACTAAGAAAAGCAGAAAATAATCGCATAATTGCAAGAAGTTGTAACCAGCAATTGATTGGCTAATCAATTGATGGACTAATTGTTTCAGTACTGATGCAAACTCAGCAGAGACATGCACATCTTTGCATGTAACCAGTTCAAACAGGCATCAGAGCACAGAGCACATTTTCAGTTTAAACGTACAATAAAACCCATGCTATCAGTATTAAAGGACACACAGCGCTGCACCCATATTCCACTAAAGAGTGCATGGCTGTTGGCGTTTAACTGAGCAGCACTAAACACACAGCCCTCTCACAGCTGATGGCTTTTGGCTTCATGGGTTGGAGTGCGGTCAGAGGTCGACATACTAAAACGATTTGACTCCAGTGACGGTCCAGCAGCAGTTTTCTGCCTCGTGTGATTCAGCTTGTTTACTCTTTAAAGGCAAACACAGAGTTTGTGTGTGTGAGAGAGAGAGAGATTCTGTTTTACTGACCTGTAGCTCTACTTCCACAGACCTCTCACTGCCGTATACAAGTCTCTCTGTGTGATGTGACTTTTTGTTCTGTAGCATGGCGATAACCTCGAGCTGTGGTGTGGTGTGTGTGTCTGGCTTCAGATCCAGGCCCAGCCTGATCCAGACCCCTAACCCTCTAACAGTGATGTATCTCCTTCCCTCCCTCCTTTTATCCTACCCTTCGTTATTCCCTCCTGTTCCATTGTACCACTTCTTTCTCTTCCTCCGGCTCCCTCGTGTCCTTCTGCTCTCCCTCACCCTCCTCGACTACCTCCTCCCCTCTGTCCCACTGCTGTTTCTGTTGCTGGTGCTGTAGATAGTGTTGTCGTCTCTGCGCTACGGCATAATCTCGGGCTCCTGGGTGGAGCAAGTTCACCTGTGGCGCTTCAAGGGCGTCATTCAGTGCCTGCCCATTATCGCCACAACCTTCTGCTGTCACCCGTAAGTAAACCACGGAAACCCCCAAAATAACACCCCCATAAGGGCGGTGGGGGGTGCGGGGTAGAGAGTAAAGGAAGTCTGCAACTTTATGCTCCTTAAACCCCCCCTCCCACCTACCTTCCGCCCAGTCCTCTCTGTCACCCCCATTTCTGTTTTCACCTTTTAATTTGGGTTTGGTCTGAGCCGTTCAAGCTCTGTGAGTGTGTGTGTGTGTGTGTTTGGTGGCAGTAGTATTAATAAGGCAGACGAGCGAAAAGTTTCATCTTTGGTGCCCTCCCACCTCCGCCCTACAGCCAGGATGAGCGGTGTGGGTGTGGGAGGTTGGAGGGTTGTGCTGTCCTTTGATTGATCAGGTAATTAAAGGAGCAAGACGCAGGAAACGCATGCTGATCAAAAACCTGTGGAATTTTTTTTTTCTAGATTGCCCTTTCTTAAGCCCCTTTTGCTTTATCAAATTTAGAGATCACTTTTATTCTTTACGTATCACCCTCATTAATCAGTTTCTTTTGGCTATGACAGGTTTTTTTGGTTCAGTGTGGTGTTTCTTGTCATTTCTCTTTCTCGTTTCCCATTCTTCGTTTTCTCTGGTTTTCTCTGCTCATTCATTTCTTTCATTATCTGTCTGTGAGCCGTCAGCATGGGTACAGCCCCTCCTCCTCTTCTCCGTTCTCTCCCCCCCACTTGTCTTCATTTGGTTCGGGCCGTAACTCCCCCCCTCCCCCCTCCTTCCCCTCAGATGGTGGTATCCTCGTTCAAACACGGGCTGCTCAGCGGCTGGTGGATAGGGCAGGTCATTGTGGTGCGCTGGGAGGGTGTGTTTCGCTGTCTCCCCATCTGTGGGATGGCCTTCGCCTGTCAGTCGTAAGTACTCCTCCCGCCACTCCACCCGCACAGGACCATGTGATGAAACTAATATCAAACAAGATTCAGAATAAGGGCAAATCTGACATTAGTCCTAAAGTCATGTAGTTGGTAGATGCTCATATGGGGGATTTTGCACTGTTTAATACAGTGAATTAAATCGGTCATCGCTGCATGTAGAAAATTAGCAAATGTCCTTTAAGCCACAGTGGAGAGAATTTGGGGTGAGTTTGTTAAATAAAGAGACATGCAAATTCGTGGTGGAGATGAGATGGTTGTTGAGGGATTTCTAGTTGCAAAGGGAGGCTGCTTACTTTTGCTAATGTGCTGTTCACAGTCAGCTCATCTGTTTCTGTCCAGTCTAGAATTAACCTGAGACTTAAATTGCTTTTTGTCCACACTACTTCTTTTGTTGTTGTAAAACTCAATTTGGCCGTTATGGAAAGTGAACATTTGTTGAAAAAAAAACTATGCGGATTCACTGCAAGAAAAATAACCAAAATGATTCTGCTACATTAACTAAACCTGCAGTGACTGAAGAGATCACACAACCACATCCACTTCTCACAGCTTAATCAGAGGTACTCCTAGTCACCGTGTTCATTCACCTCTCCATTTTCATCCACCTGCATGCTCTGTCTCTGCATCTTGTATCCTCTCTGCTTTAGTGCTTGCTCTGGGTGTGCAGTGAGTTGAGCGGGCGAAGGGCCACGTATGAGGGTCTAATGGGATCTGGGTACACAGTCTTATCTTTGATTTGAATGCAGTGCAGGGAGGGATGTTAGGGAGTGGTATGGTGAGGTCATTAGCAGCCAGATGTTTGGGTGGTGGTACTGTATGGGTTTGTTTATGTGAGAGAGTGTGAGGTAAGTGGCAGGAGTGGGCGACTGTAGCCTTGAGACTGCAACAAGACTTTAATTAATGTAATCTCACAGAGCCAACATAACATTATGGTATGGCGGGCGTGTTCAGCAAGTGAGGTGTGCTCATATTAGAAGAGGAAGAAGAAAGTGCGGTGCCTGTGTGTGTTTATGTGTGTGTGTCCTGTGCGGCGGTTCCCACTAGCAGTGCTGACTGATATTTGGCAGGGTGATTTCTTGGCCTGTGGTCAGGCCGAGCGAGGCAAGCGCTCCGTTAGGCGGCAGGCAGCTAAGCCAAACCACTAATCAACACATTGGCTTGCCGCCATCTTACAGACACACACTGATGTATTCACAGGCTGATTAAACAGCTCTCAGCACATTGGATTTTTATTACATTCATGAAATGTGTTTACTTTCAGTTAAAACATTACTTAACATCACCATTTAGACGGGATGGGAGCTGGCCCTGCTGTTTTTTGGCTGCACAGTTGAATAGCGCGGAGGAGTTAGCTCATGATAGAGGGACATAAGAAACTATGTGTAGCGAAAACGTCCCTCTGTGATGCTACTGTCAGCATGCTTTCAACTCCAAGTTAATGATATTATCTACAGCACACAGACCAGCCCTCCCAACACATACACACTTCCCCACATTCACTTTGAAGACCTTTGCTGTCATATTTCCTCCATTTAAGGGCAGCGTTGAAGCAAAAACACATTAGCCTCTGAGTCTGGGCTATTGAGTGACCATTAGATGCTTTAGCTCCCCACTTACAATAAGTTGTTTTATTTAACCTTGGCTATGAGATTTACTGGTTTGCGGATTAAAAAAGCACCACGGGACAGTGCTTGCTCATAAAACCAGAGTGTGTGAAAGAGGTCCAGGCAAAGAGAGAATAGAGGAAGAGAAAGTTAGGGTTCCTTGCTCTCTCTCATTTCTTCCTTTCATATCGGGAGAAAAAAAGAAGAGGCAAGCACAAATAGTCTGCCAGGAAACTTTATAATACTCTGAAGCTAAA
>JAPMOB010249817.1:7373-31488 GCA_029875015.1 Lepomis gibbosus
GATTCTTTATTTGTATTTTTTTTTCCAAAACAAAACGGAGCCTCTCTGCCTTATCGCTCCTGATACTGACTGTGTGCGTATGGAGGTGAGCTTGTGTACATGAGTCGGAGTATGCTTGATGAGTTCGTCAGTCCTTTTTAAACTTTTTTGACAACTGGGAGGGGGGAAAGAGGAGGATCATCTAAGCTACAAAGACAATTCTACATTATTATTTCTTCTTCTTCTCCATCGTCACCAGACATTGCACTTAAGCAGACAACTCATCAATTTCCTGTCTTAACCTCTCGGCAACAGAGTAGGGGAAAATAGAAAAACGCCCTTTTTTAGGTCAACATCAAACTGGGTGATTCATTTTTTCCTGAGGTATGTTTTTTTTCCTAAAGAAGAATGGATCGACTTAAATGGTGTAATTGATGGACTTTTGCTTGCAACATACCATCCACAGGCATTTTTCTGGACAAATAGCCGCGCAGCCTGATATTTTTTTTTTCTTCCCTTCAGCCATAACCATCACTCTTTCCCCAAAGCTCCTCATGAGACTCTGTGATAAAGACGACTCAGAAGTTGTTAGAGGAAAAAAAAAGAATGGCTTGTGACGATATGTGGACTGCCGTGCCGCCTTTCCATATCTGATTGTTTCTCTATTATAATATATGATAATAGGACTTCTGCATACAATGACATTTCGCTCTGCCCCTTTTGCCATTTGATGCCATCCTGATTTCATCTAATAGGAATTCCTGCCTTCTGTTTTTTGAGGCAGTTGGTTTTGTATTTGATTCAAATTTGCAGCCTTCCCCTTTCAGTTTTTACCCACTCTGCTTACTGTATGGGTTCAACTATTAGACCCTCCGTCTCTAAATGCCTTCTGAACAATGTCAGTCTTGTCAAGGCTCACAGCGGCTTCTTATTGGCTCTGTCTCCAGGTCTGTGTTACTAATAAAACACTTGTCAGTATCGACCAGTAACTATCCAGCTTGTTTTCTTTAATCCACTTCGTTCTGTAATCTAAGTCATACCTGCGGCGTTTTTACACCTTGTTAACTGACAACCTTTTCTGGGGACATGGTTTCACTGTTTCTGCTTGAGGCAAAAACATTTTGCTAATAATCTGCTGCCCTCATGTGGTGTGACCGGAAACTGCACTGTTCCGCTTAGTATTCCCAGCCAGCTCCAGAGACATACAAAATGTAATTTTGGGTTCATGCTTTTCCAAGAATACTCTGGCACCAAATTAGAAATTGTCTCCCATAATGAAGCCGTCTACATGGACACCTCTTGGCCTACAAATGAAGGAAAGTGACGCCATCTTGTTTAAGAGCTTTATTGTGTCATGCGTGACACACAGCTTGTCGTTTCTGTGTGTATGTACTGATGCACAGTCAGCTGCCAGTTTATTAGGATCACGTTAAACTAATGTAGCCTAATAAACAGTCCTGGTTTAAGAATATGAGAGAGGGGTGTGTGTGATCATTTTGGAGGCTTACACTGACAGGTGTTAGTGATATTTTGGCCACCCCATTTCTATCTGTGATGGTGGCTCTCTGAAACAGTTTTAACAGAAACTCAAAATGAAAACCTTTGATTTATAATGATTTATTAAATTATGTTATAATAGACTGCATTAGTTTCAGGTAGGTGTTCCTAATAAACTGGCAACTGAGTGTGTGTACATGGTTTGATAAAGGCAAATGTCACTTTTTAAGGATTCATGTGCAAATTTAGTGTCATTCTGTTATTCCAGGCAGCTACTGTATCTATGTATGTATGTATTGCCTTTTCAGCAGTGCTAATTTGATCAGTTAGCAACCTTATTTAAAACTGAATTTTGTTGTGGACTCACCACAACAATGTGATCTTTCAGCCCTTTTAGAGCATACAGGTACGTTCCTGAACTTATGGGCAGCTCATGCACATTACTCTGGAGGCTAACAATGTGAAGTGACCTGAGTGAAGCATTAATTCAGCATAGTATGAAAATGAGTGCTACAACAAACCACCCAGACTTTTAAAGAATTTAAGGATCCATTATTCCTCCTGTCAATCCAGGTTTGCACCACTGGAGGAATGAGGTGGAGTATGGGCAGGTGGACTAACAGCAGTGCTTTGAATTAGAGGTGAACAGCCAGTGAAGCACGGAGAGGGGAGGGAGGCAGGGAAGGCTGTCGCTTCCTGGATACCTGCTGCAACACGGAGTCACTGAGCTTGGGGTTGGAGATGACCAGACTGTGATAAGGCATGACTGCGCTGTAGCTGCTGAGTAGGCCTTGTGGGAGAGTTGGTTGTTGGGGATCATTACTTCATGGTTTGCGGTGGAGGAGGTTACGCATTACTATGTCCCTCTGTTACACGGAACCCTGAAGAGACAAAAGGAGGTGAGGAGGGAGCAAAGGAAACGGCAGTCTGTTATTTTATACTTTTTATAACTTTGAGGTCATGGTGGAAGTAAGTCCCACACTAAGCCTTATAGGCTCAAGTTTTATTGTAGGCCTAAAGCTCTGGAAAACAGTCCCGTCCACAAGTGACTCAGCACATTACCTACAGTGCTAGAGCCGAGTAAAACCTACAATCCCTACAAAATCACTGACATGGAGTAGATGAGATGAGCCTGGATGTTGAAAACAGTACCTAAAATTATCAGTTAACATTCTAGTTCAAAGACAAAGGGTTGCTTTTGCTGTCAACATTGTCAAAGAGAAGTGCCACACACAAGGGACTTTTTAGATTAATGCAGTCTGTCGGGTTATCAGAGCACACAACAAACCACCATAAGACTATGAAGTACAGATGTCACATGAGCAAGTAGAGTGAGTCATAGAGATGTGGGACAGTTGCGCAATAGACAGGTTAACTTTTGCTGTGAGTGTTTCAGCAAATTGGCATATGAAAGGCAAACTGTGACTCTAAGACTTAATCTACTTAGTAAATGTACTGTATAAAGTAATATTTTTATACAGTTATCTGTTTTTTGTCATATTTCTGAATAAAGTTGCTGCTTTACAGTTAAAATTAAGTGACTGATTTGGTCAGTGAGTAGTGGATTCTTCTAAATTCCCAAAACTAGTAAAGGAGTTGTCCTAAAACCCGTATTCACCACCATAACATTACACTCCATTAAAGGTATATTCAAAAAAAGTTAGTGGCCAACTAGAAATTCGACACCTTTTGAAAAAATGCTCTTAAGTTTTAGGGGGAGAGTTTTCCTGTATCTATTGTATTTTTTGATAAATGGATTTCCTTCATCGCTTTAGATCTATGTGAGTCTAAGCTTACCAATTTAGATGGCAGTTTGAAATTCATTGCATTTAATGGGTCACAACATGCCACCCTCCCAAAAGTGGGCAACTACCCAAGAATTTGGGCGGCCCCACAAACCTCCAGTGTATGTTAATAATGGTCAATCAGCTCATGTTTCTCCGTGTAGAGCCCAACCAAATTAATCTGGCCATGTGAAAAGGTAGGAGATTATCATTAGACCCTATGGCATGTCAGCTTCAGGTGCATATCAGCACTACTGAAGCTGGAAGGGGTTCCTGCTTAGTGGCACTTCAGCAGGATTAATTATTTTTCCTTTTATTTTGCGGGTTAAGGGGGGTTGAATTATGACCTCTGTAGTATTTTTATTACCTGTTTGTCTGATGTGGCAACAGTGGAAATTGCTCAACTTAAAGCAAAATTACTCATTATTGAGCCCTATGGTCGGGTAATGAGTGAACAGACAGTAACTTATAATATGTTTAGGATCTGCTGAATGTCTGTGGGCCCATATTTACAGCATCGTTGACTTACACAGTTAAAAATAGTTTAATATCGCATGTTTTTGAGTTCCCTCTCCCTAGCTGCTAACTGCTGGGCCTCGGTCATATGACAAGGACAGTTGCCGCTTCACCGTTCTGCCCTGCGTGTTTGAGCGCAGCGGTTGATCAAAATAAAATAGTTCCAGAGAAAATTGCATCATGATTTTAAATCACGTCAAAAATAATTCATTTCGAAGGAAGATAATTTACTCGAATAAACACCGATTGTCTCTATCCGATTAAAGTTAACCTGGCCAGGGATCGTGTGAAGTCCAGCCCTGCGAACTAGACTCTCTGCTACGTCATGTTGTTATTGTATCCATCCGCCGCAGTCGCACTAGGAAAACAGCTGTGGCGAGCTAACAGCTAGTTAGCATCATTTGTTTTCGTCGTGTGTGTCAGCGACTCGAGTCAGTTCCGTGAGCAAACCGCTACCGTACGACCTCGGAGTGACTGACTTGTTGTCTGTCATCTCTTTTCAAGATGAAGTTTCAGTACAAAGAAGAGCACCCTTTTGAGAAAAGGCGGTCCGAGGGCGAGAAAATAAGGAAGAAGTATCCCGACAGGGTACCAGTAAGTAGCTAACGTTAGCTCGGTGGCTCGACCAGCGCTATGTTGTTAGCACTTTCACTGTCAGCTATGTTAGATTGCTGTCGCCAAACTAAACCAACTGCAACACTAGCGCTTATTGTTTGTGAGACGTACATAAAAATAACTATAATTATGTGATTCAGTTATAGCTACATACCAGTTTCCTTATTAATCTCCATAGTTTAATGCCACGCCAGTAAGCTAACAATGCTAGAGGTTAACCGAAAATGACTTCGGCCGCATTGAACAGGCCAGGTAATGATAGTTACGTGTAATCCTTCCGGGTGCTTTTTTTATTTTAAGCTAATATTTGCACATTTTAAATACAGGGCCCTTTATATCAAATGTTATACCGGCTGTGGAGGCAATTACAGTGAAAGACGGACAGTGTGAAGTGTGTAACGTTACAGGCTGATCGGGGAGCTGGGTGTAGTTTTAGGCTGTTCTGTTGAAAAGGCAGCAGCAGCGCACCTTAAAATAGTCAACTTGTTTACGTCGATCTGGCTCTCTTAGATCGCTGATTTATCTGCCCTGGGCCCTGTATGACCAGCCTGAATTGTCTCTACAATAGAAAATCAAATACATCTCTTCTCTCAGTCACAGATTGTATGAATGTATTGCTGCAACTGACGACTTATTGTCATTACGAGAAATCTGCCAATTATTTGCCAATTAATTAAACAGTTCAATGTCAGTAAATGGTATAAAAATAATTTCACAAGTGCCCAAATTAGAAAAGGACAAACTGAAATACCTTTCTGTGATGAAATGATATTCATTTTGCGATTATTAGGAAGAATCAGGTTTATTGTGAGGTACATTTTTGAATACAATGGTGCTTAACATACACATTAGCATAAATATAGAAAAAATAAAGAGATCAAGATGTGCAAGTATACAGAATAATACATCAATACTAATACAAAAAATATACAGGATAATTAACAAGGAATTTGCAAAAATTCACAAAAAAATACCTTAGCTAAAAAAAGATCTTGCTGATAGATTTTCTGTCTGTTGACTAGGTCTACAATGACATGCTGCTGACTGGTGTTTGTGCTGACAGTATTTTACAAGTCCTATTTTTAGACCTAAGAGAAGAAATTTAAAAATAGTTTCATTTTATTGTCAGCACTAAATCCTAGGACTGAATTGTAAACATATAAATGAACTGTTTTCTTTTATAATTGACCTGCTATAAAATACATCGGTAATAAATATATATATATATATATATATATATATCTCAAACATCTGGGCTAATTGTATTTCAGTCCTCGCTTGACTGACAATTTAGTGCATTCTCAGATCCTTTTTCTGAGAAAGGTGAAGCGCTCTATTAATGTACTTTTCACTCAATAAATACAGCCTTTGTTCAGTGGAAAATGTACTTGATTAATTTGCGTAGGATGTGCTGTGTAACGGCTATTCTGTTTCAGGTAATTGTGGAGAAAGCCCCCAAAGCCAGAATAGGAGATCTGGACAAGAAGAAATACCTTGTCCCCTCTGACCTGACAGGTAGTCACTGCATTGTCATGTGTCCCTGGACAATATTTAAAACACACTAGTATGTTAGAGCTAAAATGTTGTGAATCTTGTATTTGAATTTTTATTAGTGGGCCAGTTTTACTTCCTCATCCGGAAAAGAATCCACTTGCGAGCTGAGGATGCTCTCTTCTTCTTTGTAAACAACGTCATTCCACCCACCTCAGCTACCATGGGACTGTTGTACCAGGCAAGAGTCATTTTCTACCTTACTATTATTGCGTTGTGTTTTCCCCTACTTATACTAAAGTGAGCCTCCCCCTACATTTTTTACCGTCTTTTTTTCCTTACTATCTTTCTCAGGAGCATCATGAAGAGGACTTTTTCCTCTACATTGCCTACAGTGATGAGAGTGTGTACGGGAGCAGCCAAAGGGAAATCTGATCCCACTACCAACCCCCTCCAACCACTACCCACCTTTCTGAGACCTCCACCATTCATTCATTTAAATATTAAAATCCAGCTCAGCAGTCTAGAGTTCACCGAGTAAATATGTCAAATGCACTTTCACCACCCATACATTACTCATCTCCCCATCCATTTATGTCTTTATTATTCTGTAGTCTGAATTGTATTTGCCTCCACTTTCCTTTTCAATAGCCACTTGGGTTACGTGGTCTCGTGGCCAGTTATTTTTCTAGTGTCATAATAGATCTTACTTTACTGGAAACACTGAGAAAGAATAACGAAGTAATGTAGAAACTAGGCCTTCTTATAGTTACCGCAGGGTTAAGGGAAGAAAAGCATAGTACGTGAGTTCAAATCAGCTTTTGCTGACAATGAAGTTATTGGTTGTCCACTTTTGTTGGCTTGCGGGAGGATAAAGTGTGTTTTGTGTTTAGGGTAGTAATTTAATAGCCTCTACCAGTTGAAGACAGGTTATTTTGTCTCTGTCAGAGTAAAGGATAACTGTTTTGCAGCAGTTCTTTTCCTAGAAAAAACTGAAGTGGCTAGGTAAAAACAATCACCAGACTCTAAAGTCTTTGAATGAAATTTAGTGTGCTGACATGCATCTGACCTTAGCAAGGAGTATAATATAATTCAGACTAAACAAGCATCCTCTGCTTTCAGTGGTGAGACTATTATGTTGACTGCTACTATGATTACTGTTGTTATTATTATTGTTAATTTTAGATGGCTTAAATTCTAAAGGTCTTGTAAAGCTGAGTGCAATTTTCTCTTTTTTTTTTAAGTTTGTCGCCTTTTTTAAAAAACAAAAAAGATTTGAACTCTGTATACAGCTGCATTACTGGCTCTTTCTCTCCACTCATGACCATACATGATAAAATGTGATGAAAAGCTATATGTGTTTCTTGTCTTTATTGAATACTTTAGGTCATATTTGATACAGCATCAGAAATAAATGCACCATCATCTTTTTATTATTGACCCCTGTGAGTGACCAGATAGATGAAACATTCTTCAGTCATCACGGCAGTTATGTCAATTTTATTCATATAAACCAAAGTCACATTTACGTTAGAGGGTGATACAATATGTACAATGCAACACCCTGAACTGGTGATATAGTTAAGCAAACTAAGCTGAACCAGTTCCTGTATTTGCATGGGTTGCCTTATCATATCAACTAATGTGGCAACTCAAATAATGTGTTCCTTTCCAAGTTGTGCAAGGCCACAACATAAAGTCTGCTTTTTTATTCCAACAACAAGAATTACAAGGACTTACAGAAAAGGAGAAAAAAGATATATATTAGATATACACATATACTGTAGGTGGGGGACCAGGTAAAGCAATATAAATCAAAATATTTTGACATATCACTATAGTTTTAAAAAAAAAAGTCTTGATAAGATCCAGCAAGTGAGTGTCCAGGTTATTTTAAAAAATAAAGACTATGTCAAGACATGTAAACCGGAGGGGAAATTTTTCAACAGAACATCTACTATGTTGTGTTGTTTCTGAAATATTGAGACAGCGTGTCCATACACAATATAAGCCTATTAGTAAAAAGGGGGATTTGGAACTTTATTAGTTTAATTAGACTGGGGAATTTTGAGGTATCTTTCCCAAACAGGAGAAACTACAATTCCAACAATGCCGCTCGGGGGGGACGTCGTACCGGAAGTGCATCTTTTTATTACCCGGGCCGAAAACCTCTCCAACTGTTTATATTTTGGGTGGCTGGAAGTTTTGAGTTTTTCTTGGTTAACTGTTTC
Source organism: Lepomis gibbosus (assembly GCA_029875015.1). NCBI lineage: Eukaryota > Metazoa > Chordata > Actinopteri > Centrarchiformes > Centrarchidae > Lepomis > Lepomis gibbosus. The sequence continues at coordinate 15,487 of JAPMOB010249817.1, forward strand.
AGACGCAGTCCAGTCGTCTTAAAGTGAAAACCGCGAGACGGTTAGGTTCTCAGTAAACGACGCACAAAGCAACAAAAGTAAGATCTGTTTGTCCTGTATCACTCCGCCGCAGTAAAATAACTGGAAATATGCTGTTAAATACGTCAGTGCTAATCTGCTAGCTAACTCCAGTTAACGTTTGTCCTGGGTTAACGTTATGTTTAAATATAAAATGTGTTGGAGCTGGTTTAGATGTTTAAGCTCCGTATATCTTTATTTAAACTATACCGCATCCGTTAATATATTATACAGAAATATCCTGTCAGGTAACCGCTAACCATGCTAACAGTTAGCCGCATATTAGCTAGGCCCTTAACCATTTCACGTGTGGTATAATTGCTGCTGGCTACACTACAAGTGAGACGTAGATAATTAACGCCGTGAATGTACTTCGAGTATTTCTTGTAACGTTTCACAACATGTTGTCAACAACTAGCTGGCCCCTCCACTGCCTGTCACCATGCCCGCCCTGCTGGAGAGACCCAAGCTGTCCAACGCGATGGCCAGAGCCCTCCACAAACACATCATGAGGGAGCGGGAGCGCAAGAGACAAGGTGCGCAAATATACTGTGATTTAAACCTGTCTGCTCAGAGACGGCACTGACACAACTGGAGAGACACAAGTGTACAAATTACGTATTTGTACTCTATTGCAATTGGGACTGCAAATAATACGTTTCACTATAAAATAATGTCTTCGTGTTTCACGAGTTCCCTTTTGGTATTTAGTCTATTACATGTTGAAAAGAAAATAACGACAGCTATAACAAATCTGAATCCTGTCTGCCACCTTCAGAATATGCCCCAGAATAATATGCAGGTTGAGGGGGTTGTTCTGGTGAACTGATGCCGAAAGTTGAGTGAAGACAAAGAAAAAAGAAAGACTTTTTATGAGCAGGGTTTAGTGTGGGTTTCTTTAAAAGAGGGTTCACTCTGGCTGTTTTTAGTATTAGTTTTTAAACAGCAAGTTCTTAAAGAGGTAATGATGAGGTGGATGAGGAGAGGAAGGAGGTCAGAAGCAGTAGACTGTACCTCAGTGGGTAGAGGGGTGACGAGGAAGTTACAGTAGAAGTTGAAAAGATTGATAATAGGCAGGTGGTGTCAGTAGGTAGGCAGGGAAATCTCCTTATGTAATCTTTTTTACAAAATTATTAGTAGTTACATTCCTCAGTAGAAGGAAGGAGAGAGGGCATGAAGGAGGGTGGAGAAGATAGAAAAAAGTATTTTGGGGTTGGAGAAGGAAGATTGAATGTTGCAGTTAAAGAAAAGGATTTTCGCAGGAGGTAAGGAGATAGAGACAGAAGAGAGAAGAGATTGACAGGCAAGGGCGTCCTCAGAGTGCTTGGATTTCCACCATTTTCTTTCAGTTGCCCGTAGGGTGGTTCTGTCAGCACGCAGTGAGTCAGACAACCACGGAACTGGAGGGGTCGGGCGAGCCTGCCGAGAGGTGAGAGGACACAGAGAGGCCAGGGAAGAGGACAAAGAGGAGAGGAGAGTGTCCGTGGCAGAGTCGGGAGGCATGAGTGAGAGAGAGTCAGGTGAGGGGAGAGCTGATCGGACAGATGAGGCAAGAGAGAAGGGAGACGGGGGCGAAGCTTGCGGCGGATAGGTGGCAGTACGCGTAGAGGAGAGAGGTTTGAGAGAGGGGAGGGGAGCAGGATATGAAGGAGTGGTCAGAGACATGAAGAGGAGTTACAGAAAGGTTAGTGATAGAGCAGTTCCTTGTGAGTATAGGGTTTGTAAGCAGCTACGAGAAATGCTGCAGACAACTTCACAACCCTAAAACAAGATTAGATTAAGATTTGTGGAGTGCCTTATTAACTGTACTCTAAGATATAAATATTAACAGTTTACTCTCCGAAGGCCCCGCAGAATGAGAAAATTCGCCATTTTATACCTAAGAAGATTTTATTTCTAATACTTAATCATTGAGCAATTTCTACCTTGTCGTTCTGCATTGTCGCAGAATGTGTTTTCCACCACTGAACATGAATATCATTTTCAGAGGAGGAGGAGGTGGACAAAATGATGGAGCAGAAGATGAAGGAGGAGGAAGAGAGGAAGAGGACAAAAGAAATAGAGGAGAGGATGTCTTTGGAGGAAACTAAAGAACAGGTTGGACAAGCATTAAAAACACTGTAGTGCAATCTGTGCTTCCAACTCCAGATGGCTTTGTCGTCTTACCTCAGGGTTGGGACAAATAACACAGCGCTTAATATATGGCAACATGTTGTCTTCTAAACTTCAGGTAATGAAGATGGGGGAGAAACTTCAGGGGCTCCAAGAAGAGAAACACCAGCTTTTCTTACAGCTCAAGAAAGTACTTCATGAAGAGGAAAAGAGGCGCAGAAAGGAGCAGAGGTAGTAAGGATACCAGCGCTTTTGTTTTCTAATTCAGTACACAAAAGGTATGACAGAAATTACATTATTAAGCCCACAAGTTTAGGTCTAAGTATTTTTGGTATTCAGTTGCATGTTTGTGCTTCCTGTCCTTTCTAGTGACATCACAACATTGACGTCAGCCAGCTACCAGTCCAGCCTGCCCATGCATGCAGGACAGCACCTCCTCAGCATTCAAGGTAAGGCAGTTTTCAAGCATGCATGAATCGCCTGACCTCGTCTGGGTTATCTGGAAAGTTGTCAGTGTCCTTCTGAAATGATTAGTTATTAGTCAACTGATGCTTCTCCTTGCCTCTCTCAGGCAATCCAGTCAGCCACAGTCGACCTGGTGCACTGCTTGGAGAACGTAGCAAACAGCTGTTCCCAGCTACTGTGATTCCAGTGAGTAAAGGAGTTTTTCATGAAAATATATGCCAGCTTTATACCATTTTAATCTGGGTCGTTTAGGAGAAGCTGATGTGCTTAAAGAGAGGGAAATGTAGACAACAGTATTGTGTTTTATACTGCTTACGCCTCCTCCTCTTCTAGGCACGTCACTATCAGACATCTGGGTTCAGCTCAGGCTCAGCAGAGCACGGGCAGTTCAGTGGCAGCCAGGGGGTCCATGAGCCCTATGGGGTGGCTCAGGCCCAGCATCCCTCTACCTACGCCCCTGGACCATCTGTACCTGTCAGTTTCCCAAGCAGCTCTCAGATCAGAGGTAAAGGACATGTGTCTGTTTAAGTGGCAGAGATCACACATCACCTGTGATATAGGAAAATGTGAAATAACTTAATTTTAATAATATAGTACATACAGTTCTAATGAGTTTCGTAATCTGAAAATGAATTCCCTAGGTCAATAGACTTTTCATCTGGCTTCCATTGTCCTTCATGCTTGTTGTGGATTACTCAGATCAATAATTTGAACCACATGAAAGTGGGATGTTGTGGTTGTAGTAAGAATAAGTTGTTTTCTTCTCCCACAGGTGCGTCTGCGTTTCAAGCCATGCAGTACCTCCCCCAGACTAGCTACCCCGTCCACAGTCACTTCACCTCCCAGCCTGGTCAGTTCCTCTGTTGCCATCGTCCTTGTTTCCCTCCCAGAGACTTCTTAATAACAGTTAACCACAGCCGAAATGAAATGCAGCATGTTTTTTTTTTTTATGTAACGGTTGTTGCATTATAAATTGTCATCTCTGTATCTTGTGCAGGATACATTCCCGGAGCAGGAATACCCCTCCAGAAGCAGCTGGAACATGCCAACCAACAGTCAGGCTTTACCGACGCAGTAAGAACATTTAAAATGTAGATGCTTAAGGGTAGTCTTGCTGAACAGAAAACACTAAAATATATCAGTCATTATCACAAGCTTTCATAAGTTGAGAATTTTGATACACTAAATAAACAATGTTAAGTATTGCATAATGTAGTAATAAGAATCTATATCTAATTTGTATGTATCAGACAGAGCATGAAAACAATTGTTTCGGCGCAAACATTTCCAAACACGCCCGACTGTCGACATGGTGGAAGCAGCTAGCATAACCTCTGTTCAAGGCATCGCTTACTTATCTGAACGCACATTTTTTAGTTCTTTGTCTCGTTGATGTTCTCATAGGGCGCTTTAAGGCCCATGCATCCTCCAGCCATGCATCCTTCTGCTCCAGGACTGCTGCCCACACCATCGATGGCGGTCCCGATTCCTACTGCAAAGGTGATTCTCCAAAACACACTGCTTTTTACTGACACGTATGACACGAGTTTGCATGTCTTTAGCCCTCCCAACGGTTTGGTTTCTGGTGCACCATGCAGCATTACAGCTTCACAGGGCTTGAACATAGATCTAACATTTTAACGTTAGTGCATCCATTCAGAGGATGAGATTATAATGTGTTGTCATAGAGCTGGTTTTGCTGTACTTACCTGTGTGGTTATCGTTTGTCATCTTCCAGTTTGAGAGAACTCACTCCTTCCACTCGGCCTTAGATCCACTAACTCCTTCTTGATATCAAACTTTCTACTGTCATTTATATGCCTTTTTATTGTAAAAAATGCTTCTTAAATCTTTTGTCTGAGAGAATAATTTTAGCAGCAAATACTAACTGTTGTCTTTTCCATCGTCAGTCCCCGTTCCAGAGCTCTCCCCAGAGTGCTCCTCGCCACGGCTTCCTTTCCCACAGCCAGAGCGGGCAGAGGTTCTACCACCATGGCAAGTAACTCACGGCCACCTTCACCACGGCTGAGATTTCACAGCTTCACTCAAGGTCCTGCAGAACCTTTCTGACGAGGACGTGGCCCAACTTCTTCAGAGTGATTAGGCTGGATTATGCCGTTTGATTTGTGTTTTTATTTCCTGTATAGCGTCTTGTTTACACTTTGTCCTCATGCTTATGTGCTTTTGTAAACAGTCAACTTTGATTTTTACATAACTTCAAATGATGTTAATTTGTAAAATAGATTATTTTATCTACACTGTATAGTCATTTTGGAGGTGCACACATGCACTGAAATGTTGATATCTTGTACAGAGCAAAGCTGCATGACCCAGAGCTTATTCTTTGTAAACTAATATTCTTAATTTCAACATCAGTGGAGGGTTCAGTGCCTCTGCAGAGAAGTAGCAAATATAGTAGAGGAAAATATCAGCACTCCAACAATTAATAGAGTAATCGATTAGTTGTCAACTAATAAATAAATGAGTCACTAACTATTTTGATAATAGATTGGAGTCATTTAAAAGATCCTAAATGTAAATATTTTCTGGTTTCATTACTCTTCTATGACAGTAAAGTGAATATGTTTGGGTTGTGGACAAAACAAGACATTTGAGGACGTCATCTTGGGCTTCGGGAATTACTGATAGACATTTTTTACAATTTTCTGACATTTTATAGACCAAACAACTAATTGATTAATTGAGGAAATAATCGACAGATTAAGCATCAATACAAATAATTGTAAGTTGCAACCCTAGGAAATATTCAGAAACAATTAGTAGTTGAATTTAGAGTAAGTGGATTAAATCAGCATGTCTTTGCTATGGTCACACGCACACACTCGTGAACACTACTGCAGCTGAAACACATTGGTTTAACGGACTCTGTTTCACTGTGCTGCAGACTTCGGGTTGGTCACCACAAATTAAGACAAGATGACAATTTTTCTGACAAACTTATAGAGGACTTCAGTGTTATGCATTGTCCTCTTCAACAACTTTAGGTCTCTGCTGTTTTAAAGGTTTCATGTTGCTAAATAAAACGATAAGCAAACGCCAGCCTCAAACAGTTTGTCGTCTTTATTTGTTCCACCATGGAGACATTCTGCACAGTTTGGACTTGCTGTATGAACAGTAGGTTAAGGATACCAAACCGCCACAACTTCTCTGCCTCCTGAAGCCTCGCTCAAAGTTTGAGAGCACGCCAAATAATACGTCACTCATTTCTGCAAAAGGCTCAGTGTGAAGGTCCCGCTCTGGGGGCCTCTTAAATCGAGGCCGAGGGACTTGAACAGGTGAGAATTTGTATGTTCTTGAAGCAGGGGGTTTTGTTTCCTTTTGACACTTTTGAGCTCCTTGAGACAAAAAGAAACTGAACCTTGGTGTGCCATGTTGGTAACCTTTGATAGGACAGGTTTCAGGTGATAAATTAAACAAGGAAAGGCTTGAACGGCCAGAAGAAAACTGCCGTACACAAAAGACATTCAATCCTGAATCACACTGAACAAGCCACAGCAGAAGCAGCTACTGACAATTTGTACACCTACTCAATCATTAATGCGAGACCTTCCTCTACATGTTTTTACACCTGTATGTCTTGACTCAGATCTGGTTTTATTATGTGTATATACATAGAGAATGTTTACAGTTTCCAATTATTTATTAAAGGTCTTAAATATTTGAACTCAAAGAAAACAGAGTGAGGGAGAGAGAGAGAGAGAGTATGAAAAACAAAGACAAAAAGAAAGAAACGAGAGGGAGAATAGCATTGACGAGGCAATGACCCCTCCTTTTCCCCAGGTCCAGTGCATCCCGCTTGCCCCTGAAACAGAATTACAAGGGGGAGGAATGAGAAGAGGAAGAGGAAAGAAAAGTCAGAGGGGGAAGAAATAAAAGAAACCCACGAGAAACATTTTAATGAGACAGTGCCTTAACTAGCCACTGCAGAGGAAACATCGCACAACCAATAGTTTTAAAAAGGTTTTTTGTGGACACTTCATTCTACAGCCCACAAGTCTGCAGGTGAGAAACTGCAAGAAAGAAAAGTGCATAAAACAGTTTGACCCGACGGTTACAACAATGCTACATGTTGTTTCTAAGGGGCATTTGGGGGGTACAGGAAGCAACTGGCTCGACCAGGCTGTAAAATTAAGTGCAACCCACAGAAAATAAAAATAAAAACTTTGCTCCAAAATACAATATGACCCATTCGCTTTCATTTAAATGATACAAATGCTCGTAATAGTGTTGACATGAAACAAAAAGTGCATTAAAGGGTAGACAAATCTGCAGTGGCTGCATAGCTCATGATGAATACACTCAAGTTAGTTGCATTATTCATCAGTTACAAATCTATCAATTTCAGCTCATCACCGTTATGCCCAGTTCAAACAAATATATACACAAAATAGTCAATATGTAAAATAATATGGAAAAATGTAGATATTTCCAGTGCAGTGAATATGCATACTCATGAGTAACATTTTATATTGACATATATTTTAAAGAAGTGGTATTATGCGTTTTGGCTTTTTCCCTCTGCTTTATTGAGTTGTAAATCTTTTTTGTGCATGTAACAGGTTTGCAAAGTGAAAAAGCCCAAAGTCCAGCCCAAAGGGAGTTCCCATCTCCCGCAGAGAGCACTGCTCTGAACCGCTTGAAAACAGCTCGTTTGTAGTCCAGCCCTTCACTTCCTTTACTTGTGACGTCACAATGAAAATGCGTCATAAAGCTTGCCAAGCGGCTGGCGGGTCAGGCACGCCCTCAAACCAAGCTAGTCTGAGCGGAGGCCCTTTGACTCAACTCGCCTTTGTTTGGGTTTCCATTGTAGAAAAGTTGTACCTGTACCTGCTTCCAGGTACTTTTTTTCGTATCACGTCACTGCCGTCGAGGTTCCAAGCGAGCTGAAGGATACTAAAATGTAACGTGAAAACACGTCAGACTGCTGATTAGTCAGAGAGAAGCGTCACTATTCACTGCATCATAATTGCGCCCGCCTGACAGAGCAACAGAAAGTTTTATATTTTACAGTTTTCATCACTAAATCCACTTCTGAGAAGATTTGAGGTGAGAAATCAGCTGTATAGATTTCGAATATTGGCAGTTTTACGAGAAGTGATGGTGGAACAAAAATGTGCTGAGTATTTTCGGAGTAGAGGAGCTCTCCAAGTGGCGGCGGGGGAAGCCTGCGCCGACCCACAGGAGGAGCGTGTGAGGCCAGCCGCCCGCTCACAGAGCCCTCTGCTCCCACCGTCACGCAGACTGCTGCAGCAACAACGGCAGAGGAAAACACAGCTGGAAGGTTTTCATACCGCTTATCTGTCTTTACATTCTGAGGAATATTCAAACGTTTTAACCGTAGACTGTGTATATTTTAAGAGCTGTGTGGATCGCTGGTGTGGGTCGCATTAAACATTACATCGCGGCCGCTGTGTGTGGCGTCCTCTCTCTGGGTACTATCTGCAGTCTATCCATTTGCGCTATGGAAGCATTTTCGGCATGGCAGCATAGATCTTCAGAACACCAGCAACAGTTCAACGTTTAGTCCTGATGGGAAGATGTGGAACAATGATGTTGCGTGGTTTTGGACTGGTAATAACTTAGACCACCTGCTAGGTTACAGTCGCAGTCTGAATGCTTTGATTTGGATCACACTACCTTGTTTCTTACGACCAGCCCTTCTCTACGTCTGCTAGTAGTCCTTACCTGGGAACTGCCATGTGCAACTCCCAACAAGGATTTTTTACAAGATGCATCACTCTGTAGCTCAAGAGCGGAGCGTACAACACACAGGGTGACAAGAGGAGCCGCAGCAATGTGCAGTATGAGAAAAATATGGTGTTTTTTGAAAATTAAACCATGTAAACCTGTTCTGGTACAACCCAAAATTAAGATTTTGAACATGAAAATGAGCATAATACCACCGCTTTAACAGTTCTCAAAGATAAAATCAAACCTCGGATCTTATTGAGTAGAGTCGCCTTCCCCTTGGCCTACTGATGAACAATAAACTATATGTGCACATGACATCACACACACTTGTACTGGCGTGGCACATGCTGGTGGCTTCTGATTTAAGACCCAAACACACACACTTTAGTAATTTACATCATACACACACACACACACACTCCTCTTCAGGCAGGCGGTAGTTGAGTGGGGTGGTGGGGGGAGAAGACAGCGCATGTTGCTACAGATGTAGCTCTGTATTTACCTGCAGTGGCTTATTTACCCAGGGCTTTGATACCAACTGCAGCTTCTTCATCCATTGCACTTAGAACGGTGATCTGAAAGAGCACAGAGGAGTCAAGACAATGGGTTTGATTGAAAAAGTTTCTTCTTGCTTCCTCCTCTTTATCACTTAAGTGCAAATGTTAAAAGTCAAACAGATGCTGAAGTTTTGTTTGGTTTCCGTCCAACATCAGTTTCTATATTGTAACACAGATCAAGAATCAAATCTGACTTACGAGGCAATTTCACAATTTTCAAACATGTCTGTTTTCAGAGTTTGATTTCTTTCTTTCTTTTATTTTAAAATTAATCATTAAACTTTTTGACAAAGCAGCAAAATGAATCAGAGCATAAAAATAAATTGGCCCTTTGTTTACTAAGCTAAACCGTATTGTACAACTAATTCAACGGCAGCCTCATATGCTAATGTTCAGCTCTATATTTTTTATTCTCCACTAGACTTATGACTAATACTAGCCCTTTATGCCCTTTATTCTGATTGGCCAACTTTCAGGAAGCCTCATCTTTTTGCCATCAGGGTTGGGGAGTATTGTTAAATTTTACTGATTCTGATCCTGATTATACTTATCAAATCTGGTTATTATCGAATCTCAGTTCTGATTCCAACACCTCCGTGACCCTGTACACAGGAAAAGCGGTTGACGATGGATGGATGGATGGATGACCTTCAACACAAATCTGGTCACCGCTCACTGACATTCACTCACTTCCTCCTTCCTCCTCTTCCCCTTTGTGGCTAAAGTAAAAGGAGTCTCTGTACTAGAGGGGCGTCTCTGGGGACTCGTATCTAAGAAAAATATATACTGGCGTAGTTTGTAGACATCATTGGTTTACCGTCAATATAAAAGGTGAATGTCAGCTCACCTTGTTTTGTACGTGAGTGTGAGACATCGCTACTTTTAGCATTAGCCGTATCTGGGGCGTCATTGTAACTGGGAGAGTACAATACATTGAACACACATTCCTTCAGATTCACACCGTGTTGAAGTGAAGGCTTCATCATACTGGAGCTGCTTCCTCCTTCTAGCACAAAATATCCTTACTGCAGGTGTTGCATTGTGCTGTGTCGTTATCTTTTTTAGCGAAGCTGAGCTAAACTTTTAAATGTGTGCTGTGGTCCCCCATGGTCCAGGACAGTAAACAGAAGTGCTTTCTTCTTGCATGCTTTGTTGACATACTGAATAACAAATGACGAGACGTCAGGTCCCCGTAGCAGGTTCATTATGGAACCAGTTCTCGATACTCAACCCGACTTGTGGGTGAGTGAGTAACATCATTTCTCATTCTTAATAGGAAATGGCAACTTCAATCTTCAAGGAAGAAGAGCTAAATAAAGATTACAGCAGGACGTCTCGGTTTGGTAAATATTAACGCTCATTACCTACTTATTGTGTGGCATTACAGTGGAAAGTGGAAAACGTCTGCTGTCAGGAAATAACAAAGGTAACGTAGCTAGTAAAATGTTATTCTGCTGTCGCCAAATGACTGTACAGTATCCCCCTGCACTGCTGGTTATAGTACGCTGAAGTACTTTAAGCGCCTATAATACTAATTGTGTCAACTGTTTTGCGAGAACGTGCTCACATTTACCAAGAAGGCTGTAGTTTGACAAGCTTTTAGCTGGTAATAAACTCGTTACTTGGACGTGCGGTACCTGGAGCAGACTTCCATATGAAAAATCTGTGACGATCTGACATCAGGTTGTCACAAAAGTAGAAAAAAACTAAAGTAGTTTGAAGCCTGAGCTTTTGACTCACAGGGATTCTGACACTGTAACATTTGTTTCAGAAAAATGCAGTGTGACGTGAGGTGAAAGCACTGACCAGGATCTCCTCTCCGGCGTCGTACTTGCTCTCTATCTCTTTGCCCAGGTCCCCCTCAGGAATCTTAAGGTCCTCTCTCAGCTCCCCGCTGTCCTGGAGCAGGGACAGGTAGCCTTCTTGGATCCCAATCAGCTGGCAGAGTGGATCAATGGGAAACAGTATTTTGATCCATGCAGCCATTTTTTTTCTCTTTCTGTTCTTCATTTCTTCTATACAATGCATGTGCACTGAACTTACCGGTGGTTTCTAAGTATGCATGTGTGATTCATAGTCTTAATGTACAAGCAAGTTTATTTCATGCACTTTTCAGTTTGAATTATTTACATTACTGCCTAGCATCATGAGGAACTGTTTCCCCTATTATACTTCAGAGACTTACTTCCTGACATGAAGGTACGGGAGCCTGAGGCTGCATGGTTTCACCTCTACAGGAAACCCTACACTATTTGCTTTTCAGTCTGGCGAGCTGTGGCCGTTCCACTACATAGAACATGTTTTAACCCAACCGGTTTGATCAGATGTGTAACATATCAGGTTTGCAGTCTCTCCACAAATAGAACCTAATCAGGAGGAAGCAGGCCTGCTTAGACGGTTCTGAAATATGAAATTCATTCGTATCATTTCCTGTAAATTACACGATGACTCTGAGGTGAAATTACAGAAGTTCGGAGGTGGTAAAAACAGCATTAACTGACTTTAGCTGCAGAATTCTCCACTGTGTTCACCAGTTAATCTCTAATTTTGTCTGTCTCGGTGCTGGGCAGGTAGCACACGGTGCATTTATCGGAGCTTTTCCGCTGAAAACGACACCGACGAGAGCTACAAGACTGAAACACAATGGTACCAAAACAAGGAGCTGAAAGACACTAAGCTTCCTTCATGTGGTCTGCTGCACCAGACTGCGTTTCCAACAGTCATTTATAGATAAACAGAACAATTTTAAAAAGTTGCCATTGTTCTCTGACATCAGTACTAGTTGTTTGTCTTTCTTTCTTTATGAGTTCTGTCTGCAAGGCTGTTCTCACTAAAGAGATTCTTAGCTGAGTAATAATCATGGGGCTTTTTCAAATAACTGCTTATTGTGCCCCAGCAGCCTCTGAAACTGTATTGCTTATTAAAGACTAAACCATTTTTGCGGATATTGCTGTGATAACAGAGACGTGACTATTCACTCAACTCATTCTCCCTCCGCAGACCATTACAAAAATCACTCATCAACTCAAAATTACTTACTTACTAAGAGGAGGCAGCCCTAGTGTAGGTTTACTGGTCTTGAGTGCCTCCAGACCAAACTTTGAGGAAAGTAATGTCACATAATCTGACTTTTTACTAAGAAAAAACTCACATGAGAGTGTGTACGGTGCTCACCTGGTTAAATGTAACTGCAGTATGAAACAGACTCACAGGTACAGGTAATACTGTGTTTCCACAATATAATACATAACAAGATACTGTAACAGCAACTCTCTTCAGTCCTCCAGCGGTCTCACCTGATAATCAATTCTCTTGATGTTGGGGACGTCCATGTTGTGGGTGGAAGGGCAGATATCTTCATACTTCTTACCAGAGAAGATGTCGATACCAACCAAGTGGACCTGCGCACAAATCCCACAGAAAAGAAGTAACTATCAGTTTTCTAACTTAAGTGTTATGTGCTATCCTTTAAAAAATGGTAGTTGTAGTATGCCACATGTATCACGTTTTAACATCATTTATAATACATATGCTTTCCCAAATACTGAACATTGTTTTAGTAATGTAAACTTTAACCCCAAGGGGCACAAATTATTGTTCTTGTACAGACTGAAAGTCCATTACTGTACATTAATATTAATGACCGTGACCTTGTGTTTATTCCAGAGATAAATGGATAGATAGTAGATTTATAATTCATGTTCACAAGTATGTAATGTCCCTCACGGGTGAAGGGAGTCCACACTGGAAAAAAACAGTTGTCACAACTATTTTGACATTTTAGTTGTGTGTCAGAGACATGCAATAAATCCATGCAAAAATGACCTTTAGCTTTGTTAGCTTGAAAAAGTTTTGCTGCTTAAATTTGGACACTGACCTTAGCGTGGCCGTGCTTGCCGGTCTTGGAGGTGGACATCTCAACGATCTTGCAGGGTCGCCCTTTCAACACAACAAAGCCATTTTTACGCAGGGCCGAGCACTGCATGGGGATGGTGGTGGATGCCCCGGCATCGCCTGTCTGGAAGTCCAGCTCTGCATCTGCCATGCCTGCTGCGAGAGGCCAAAACATGTGATGCAGACATTAATATGTGTTCATAACTGACTGAGTAAAATAATAGCATGCACAGTATTTTTTTAAAAACTTTTTACTAAGACTGGGTATCTTGATACTTTATTTTGGTATGACACCAACACAATACTTGTTCCATAATCTATAATGAGAAATACAAACATGTTTCTCTATGAAGTTCTTTTTTTCATTAAACAAAGGAAGCAGACATTCTCCCACCTTAAAGGCTGTCTAAACACAAACAACAATCTGAGAGTAAAATTGTGATTGCAAAACTTTAAATAACTGATTTAAGGATAATTCAACAAAACTACATATCTGACATTCAATACCAACTTTTGGTGCTTGGCAGTTTTTGAAACACTACAACGGTATCGAAAAATACTTCAGGATTCAGTACCCAGACATCTCACAAACAATTTAAATACAGTAAATATTATAAAACGTACAGTAGTGTTTGATCTAATGATTATATTTTTTACTCTCTTCACTTATGTTTACTTTGGTTGATAAAACTGTTTAATGTCAGGTCAGGCCCAACTTTGCTGTTGTACACACACTGGATGTATAATTAAATATAAATAGAGTAATTCGTTTTTACTATGCTTAAGTTCGTGCATTAGCAAAGACAAGCAGCCAGTGCTGCCTGGTGAGTATCTGTCAATATCTCAGCAGAACAAGACGGAAATATGAGAGTTGGCTGGTGATACCAATTAAAACGTGGGGGTGTGGAGAGGACACTTTCATTTAGTGCTGCAGAGCAGCGGCCAGACAGACAAGGCTAAATAAAGCAACAGAAACATGGCACCTGTCAGCCAAACCAGGCCCCAGCCCTACTGTGATGTTACAAAGTAATTATAAAATTGTCTCAAATTAAAAGTTATAATTTGAGTCAAATATATAGCTGCAATTTTAGTCATTTATGCTTGTGGCAAACTATGCATCATCATTTGCTAACTAAGTTAAACTTTTTGAGCAGCCGTGGTGTGCAGGTGGTGTCGCGAGTAGGCGACAACACCGCTGACAGTCAAGAACTTTAGCGACTAACTCGCAATATTCATAGAAATAAACATATTCCTGAAAAATATAATTCAGTAAAGCCAGTGAAAGACATATTGTGGGCTTTTTTGGCTCAGTTAAGTGCGGCTGGTGGTCACCGGGTTAAAAGTCAAACCAGGGCCGCTAATCCGCGCTAATGACCCATAAATCAAATTTCAAGCAGGCGTGACTTATTTAACCACCTCTTATTGTGTAAACTCGACATAAAGCGTTAAATAGTGAAATATTTCGGCAGTGACACCCCGGGGCAGAGGGTTGTCCAGTATGTCCACAGTGTTGGACAGAAGAGGCTGACTGCGGCCTAGAGACCGTACCGCGGCCCGCTGTCGGTAACAGCGGCCGGTGTCCCCGCATCCATGCGCACTGACTGCACTCAGGCCGAGGCCCGTCTGATAAAGACACAAGGCAAAATGACAACCTGCCTGTCGCGACATTAATGTAGACTTTTCTATGAACGACCCGTGTTGTTTTAATCCTGCGCCAGACCGTTCACACGGCCACAGATATGGAAATTAATTGAATTTTGTCCCGCTTGTGTAACTTACAGTAATGACTAAGCTAATACTCGCGAGGGCTGCGGCGTGCACCAGCACATTGATTAGTCCGCATCCGATAGTTCAATCATGTTGTGTGCGGAGTTAGAGCCGGTGGCATGTGGTGTGAAAGCAATAAAATACTCAAATTGAGACAAGTCTCGCAGGATTTGCAAAGTTAAAACGATGAAAAGGGCTAACGAGCTATCGGGGATTTTTAAGTCAGACTGAAGCTCCCATTTGGGTGTAAGTTAGCTCAATCTGTTGTGGTCCTCCGGTAAAACAGACCGCTGCTTTTACTTCATGGGGGCGTTTAAATGGAATATATCACAAAACAGCTTCAGACAGACATGTGCATAGGATAACTCATCTGCTCAGGCGCAAACACGCCCCGTCTATTGGATGTTTTGATAAGGAACTTACCCTAGTGATAGTGGCTCTCCTCTCTTGTTATTTATCAGTCTTTCTCCCTTTAATTCCTCCTCCTCTTTTCCTCCCTGTGTCTGTGCTTACGGGGTCTGTCTCCTCCTCGGCTGCTCGTTTGCAATGTCGCTACCTTTTTCTTTAGCTATCAGCTATCTCTTTTTTATGATTCCACTTTCATTCCCGTCGTACCCACTGTCCTCTCTTCTCCTGTAGATCCAGATTGTGGTTCACCTCGTGCAGAGGCAACAGTTACACAACCGGGCCGAGAAGAATCAGAGCCCTGAATCTCGCAATGTCTGTAACGTTACTGTCTGTACCATACACTCCACCTTCTCTGTCTCTCCCTCATCTAGCGCCTCGCCACTGTCAGAACATAACGTTACAACAGATATAAACACATGACTTCCCGTTGGATCTGTCAGAATAAAATACGTCATTACAATATTATCTTGGAATTACAACAGCCTTCCCAGCTAAAAATGTAATTTTACTATAAAACTAAAATCTGACAAAAAACAACAACCACTTACTAGCTTTTTCTAGAGCTTTCAACTTCATCTCGTGGTTTTAATCAGAGGAAAGAGTTGGCACAGTTGTGATTGAGATAGCAATTATCAGGTGATCACCCAGTAGGTTGTTACATTGTGCTAGAATGTAATGTTACATTTTAGAATGTACAATACAATGTATTTTAATATTGATTACATTCTCTCCAGATACACATTAATAGATACACATCAGTGTATACAAATGTATATAGCCTGTTGTTTTATTTTATTTATTTTATATATGTTACCATGTTTTAATACGCGTTTAATTATCTGTTAAGTTGTGTTTGTGCAGCAAGAAGGGATGTAGATTTAAGATTGTATTCTAGAATGTAGATATTACATTGTATTCTAGAATGTAGATGTTACATTGTATTCTAGAATGTTGATTTAAGATTGTTTTCTAGAATGTAGATGTTACATTGTATTCTAGAATGTAGATGTTACATTGTATTCTAGAATGT
>JAPMOB010249818.1:0-15984 GCA_029875015.1 Lepomis gibbosus
AAAATTGCAGGTCATCCAGGTTTTAACATCCTGAAGACACATTTGAAGCTTAGCTAACTGATGAGTTTCATCTGGCTTGAACAATAGATATAACTGAGTAACAGCTGCATAACAATGAAAGTGTTTCCTGATAATATTGCCCAAAGGAAGCATATATAATGCCTCTCTGTCCCACTGTAACCAGTCCATTTATTATATCCACCTACAAAAAGTTCTTGCTCGGGGGTATTACTTTCCCAAAGTACCTGAACTTTTGGGGGGCTTTGTACTGCATTTCTTGATGGTAGTGTAGAGACTACTCGCTTTAGGTTGAGCATTTTGGGTGTTTTGAATCTACTTTGCTACTCCGGCTCATCTCTTATTCACTCTATGAAATTTGCAACATCTGATGGAGTTGAGCTAGATACTGGGCCCTAAGTTTTCATCATTCAGAAGGTTCCTCTCTGGCTGATCACAGCAGGTAATAAAGCATGTTAAATCATGTTCTTTTGATGCCCAGGGTGTGAGTGCTGCGAGCTGATCTGCTGCTGCCAACATTAGCTCAGTTTAGGTGCTCAGTTTGTTTTGAGTTTAGGTTTTTTCCTTCAGTGTTGACCATTTTGGAGGTTTGTAACAAGAACCGAATTACCGCCAAGGTCGTCTCCTCTCCTAAACAAACGGACTCGGTCATGAAATAATTAAAGACACTGAAATGTGTGTGGCGTCAGCTCTTGTCAGCTGGAAATATTTTAATGTTAGACTGTGTATTTATATTTTTAGTGTTTGTTTCTTTCTTTCTCTGTGCTGGAGTTATTTTAATAACTTGATAGCTTTATCTAATTAGTTATTAAATTTGTTATGAACTTGAATCATGTATGTTGTCAATATACTCACAAAAACATACACTGTTACGGATAGTGACTTTACTAAATAAAGATGTCTGTCTGTTGCTTTGTCTAGCGTACATCAGAGCCTTTAAGAGGTGAGAGGGGTTTTAGCAAGGAGGGAGAATGTGAGATATCTCTGGCTCTGATCGTTGATTTAGATTTTCTTTAAACTGCCCATCGTAAGTCTGACAATGTTGTAGATGTCTTCTCTTTTAAGTAAAAATACAGTTAGGAATTTCTGTCATCAATACATGAATGTTAGCATGTTTGAGTGCCAAAAGTAAATGTTCTGGCTTAAACAGCACAACAAAATAATCTTGGTGTCCCAGTTCTGTGCCAGCAGAAAGCAGTGAGCATGCTGGCATAGATCATGACTAGATCTGAAATAAAAACTACTGCCAGCACAAACTGAGATCATACTGATAACAGAGTCAACCTGACTGATATGAATATTGCTCTCTAACTCACTGTACTCAATATATCCTGTTGTAGACAGACATGGTACGTTGTATTCTCAGGCAGCAGCACAACCAGGAACCCTCTGATCCACATGAATACCCCACACACTGAGAATAAATGTCTCCTAACAGAAATGTAGGCATCACAAGGGTAGACAAAGAGCCTTCTTGCCTCAGTGACACACACGTTTGTGATTCTAACACCTTTCAAAGATCAAGCCAATAACACCAAACGACAGCTAAGAGGCTTTCACCTACACACAGTGAAATCAAATTACTATTAATGAGATGAATATGCTTGTTTATGATGCTCAGATGAATGTAAATCCTCTGTATTTGTTTATCCGGCTGACATTTCACATTAAAGCTTGTCAGTAGAGGGTGATTAACTCTCTTTCCTCCATATTTTGAATGCCTTCCAAATTATTATTCACATGGGTGTCCTTGAGTTGCTACTTGTCAACCAAATAAATCTTAGCTGTGCTGCTCCTCCACTGTCAGGTATGGAGCACCATGCAAAACTGATAAATATACATACACACTGTTACATTGGAGAACATAAAATGCAGAGAATTTGAATATTTATACTGTATGACTTTCAGCAGCATACCCACATTAACGTTGTCAGAGTTGATTTCAACACCTGTAAAGTGTCTACATGGGTCCACACCACAGTGTTAATTTAACTCTTTTTGGAGTGTTGGTACCATTACACTAAAAACACTAACATTTTCAAGGTGTAAATTTAGCTCTCCTATATTCCTAAAACAAATATTTTGAAAATATAGTTCACGAAACATACACCGCGACAACAGAACCGCTGCGCTATGAAAACCAAATGTTTCCAATGGCTTGCGCCGTGGCGGTTTGATGCTGCAACGAGCAACATGCAGTGCACCACTTATAAGGTTGTGCACACGCCGCAGTCAAAGTTGTAGCACCACAGCCATCACTCCTTTTTCCTTTTTCTCCCTAAGAAAGGGTTAAGGGTTGATTTACCACCTGCAGAGCAGAAAGAGGAGAGGAGGAGCTAAAAGAGGAGGGGGTTTGAAAGGCCTCCTACATCAAAAAACTTTGTTTGCACTCTGAGTGCAGGATGTGAAATTATTAACTAGACAAACCACCATCTCCTGTGGAGTTAAGATTACCAGGCACATTCACACATAGACATCAAAAGGGGCTTCATCCTGCCCTTTTTCTTCCTTAAGAGAAAGTGCCCTTTTTCTGGGATGCTTTTTTTTAAGTAAATGAATATACAGTATATTTATTCCTGTTTCCAACAGATTCCCTGTCAAACAAATATATTTATTGGGGGAAAAAATCTAAATAGGCTGTCAGCTTGGAAGATGAGACTTTGGAGAAAAATAAACAAATTATTAATGAAATTGTAATTTATTCTAAATATATAATTGAAATTAGTAGCACAGAAAACATTCACATTGTGGTATACTGTCCTTTGCTGTCGCCTGCTCCTGTGATAAACCTAGTGAATACTAAAGAAGACCATGCTGAACTGATTATTTTGTAGAAAAGTAAAAATGTTGTTGATGTATTAGTCTTTTTTTAAAAATGACATTTTTTTCACTTTAGCCCTTGCCTACAAAAACGTCTGTGCATGTCCCTGAAGATTACTGACTCTACTCTTGACTGTTAAAATGACAATTTAACCTTTTCCACAGGGCTTAAGGTTCAACAATATATGAACATGTCTTTGGAAAATATTCTTGTGTATTTTTAAAGTGTCATGTGATATGTGTGTGTGGAGCACAAGTCTTCCGCTGCATAATTGGTGGCTCTGTGTCGGGATATACATGAAAGAAAGGTGACTGGCACTTCCTGAACATCTGCACACTCATTGGCCATTGTAGGAAGTTTCTATTGGGTCGATTAAGGTGTCACTCAAAGGTGTCAAAGTGTAGACGCTTTTTAAAGCTCATATAAAGGGATGTAACAGCAGTCTATGTGCATTTATTGACATAATAATGCATTTTGGACTAAATATTTTACTGGGTTGGATCATCTGGACCTTTGCCAACGTAACAAGGCCAGTTTTGTCGGAATGTAATCCAGCGGTTCAGTTTTTTAGCCTTCAGAACTTCCATCCATTTGTTCCCTTATTTCTTTATAATCATAGTCTTTCCACAATAGCCAAACTGAATTCACATTGAACCTGTTACTTCTGTTCTATCTGCAGTAATTGCATTATGGTTGTTGTTTCAATCATTGTTGTTTATTTTCTTTATATCCCAATTTACCCTCGCTTGTATTGACTTTAGTTAGCTAATAAATATTCACTTTAATCTCAGAAACGTGTTGTAGCCTGCTATTTAATTTACCTTGGTCAATGTAGAAAGAACTCATCCCCAGAAGTGAAATTGATTGATTAAACTGATTAAAAATAATTGAACAATTATTTGATCACTAATATGCTAATAATTATAATTATTAAGCTGTACCAAAGGAGTCCTGAAGGCCTTGGGCAGACCACAGTTAGGTGGTGACCCTGAACAAGCCCTTATGATATTAATATTTCTAAGTATTATTGCTCATAATTTATCAAGAAAGTGTAGGTTCACACAAAAGTTCAACACAATTGAACATTTTTGCTGAACACAGTGGCCAGCGCAGTGCTAATTGTTTCTTATATTAAACACTAATGAGGGTGGCTAGTAATGTGGCGACATGAGTTTAAATTATGGTGGCTCACCATTGCAAAATGACCAGGTGCCAGTCAAACAATGTCAATATAAAATATAACATTAACAGATATTACTTCATGTACCTATCAAACTGTGTTAAAACAACAACATATAATACATCATCAATTCAAGAAAACTTGCTCTTGTCAAAAAAACTCTCAAAATTCTACACCCTTTCAACTCACATTTTTAAGTTAAGATGTAATGAAATGTAAGACATTTCAAGTTAGTGTAACCTGGAAATTTAAAAACTTAACTCAACTTGAATGTTGCCTTTGTTTCAACTCATAAAACTCATTGTTTCAGTTCATAAAATTGATATAACTACAGTGTTCTAGTTGTCGCAAGGTTTCAGTTAAATGAACATTTTATAATTTTTACTTTATAATAGTCTAACTCATAGTTTCATGTTAAAACAACTTTACCAAATTACTAATAGCCTACTTTCCATTTCAAGTTAAGGGATTTAAATTCCAAATTTGTTTCAGTTTACATGTATAAAGGGCCTTGCATACAGACCACGACAACAGCACAATTATCTTCAACAGCTTGCGACATGGCAGGACAGTTTGTTGGTGTGTTGCACAACACACCACTGAAGCTTCCGTGCATACCGCAGCCAAGTAGCAGCAGATACCACCTCTTTTCTAAAAGGGCCTTAATGCTGTTGTCAGGAACCCTTTCCACTGTTGACACTAGTCTTATTTAACACAGATGTGTCTATATTTTGGTTGGAATTTGAATATACTATCTGTATCTGTATTGCTGAGGGGACAGTGCTAACCACTGCACCACCGTGCGGCCCTGTTTATGTATATGTTTCTGTCAAATTTAAAAGACGCAGCACCTAGGCAGTTCTTTTTCTCTTGCTCCCATCCCCGCACTCTCGCCTCTTTTTTCAACTGATAACTTACATACACAAGTTCAATCAACACGACAAAAATCTCAAATAGTCAGCACAATGAATTAATGCAAGTTTACCTTTCTAAAACTCATACAGTTGAGTTCTAAAATCCAAAATTCGTCACTTGTTGTTGACATATAGGCTATATAATAATTTTTTCAGTGTTTTTGGTTGAATTTAGAAAAGAGCAGTGCAATGTGTTTTTTATGTTACTGGGCAACCACCAAATCAGCTCTCCTGTCAGTCTAATCAAAGATTATAGCGTCAGTGCTCTGTAGCCTAATCTTTGGTTTGCTGCTAAGTAATAACTAACTCATATTAGCAGAAACTCGATCACAACTGTGTCTTTTGTTGCTAAAACATCTGCTTTAAAAAAAAGTTGACAAACGGGCGGTGCTTGCTATGGCATTGTTAGAGGGTGAGATGTGTACAAACACACAGGGGACAGGGAAATGGAGATGCGTATGGGTACATGAGACCTTCAGAAAGAAGATAGCCTACACAATTTAAAAAGGCATCTCTCACTGCAAAAAATGCCTTCAAAAATGGTTTTAGTCAGGTCCTGTATATCCTAATGGATATACAGCTATGTTGCTATTGTACTGTGCTGGCTAATGCCGTCAGAGTTGCCAGATTGGGCTTTGGTGGAAAAAAGTGTCTTGGGTTGTTATTAAAAATCTGGTTTAGTTTTTGTTGTGGTGGGTTCTTACAGATATTAAGTTAACACAACAATCCTGGATTTATTGGTCAGTAAACACAACACTGTTTAGTTCCTTGAATGATGGATCAGGAGATTTTAACTATGGCAATAACTGCGTATTTAACAGAAAATCAGAGACTGTTGTGTCCACATATTTACAGAGACCTGCTCATCAAATTCCCAGATCAAGCACTCAATGGGCAGAACTTATATTCCAAGCCGACAGAGCGCAAGACTCCAGCAAGATGACAGGAGTCTATATAACTATATTATCATCACGATCTTACTGCTGTTTACATTCTCCCAGATGAAAAATATATGTTGTAGCCTATACCATACCGTATATGTATAGAAATCCCCCTCTCACCCCTTGCAGGGTGGTATGTGGCATCCTCAAGCTCGGGTCCTCTACAAGAGGCCTGGCACATGTATATATAGCCTATATATATATATTCTCCCGTACAGGAGGTGGCGGTAAAGCACATGATGGAAACTGGCTTGTCATGCCAATATCTCCAAAGAAGAAGGAGCAGAGCAGGCAGAGTCAGGAGTCTGATGTGGGACTTCCTGGTCAGACAGTCCGTTTCACAAGAATCTGAAAACGCAGTTTGTTAGACTTCTCTCCACTAACGCAGTACACAATCTAGTCATCTGTTTTCAACGTTATTTCAACTGTGTTATTTCGCAACGGCCGACGGAGAGGGGGATTCATCAGCCTAACTCTCAGTCAGAGTTAGCTAGTAAGCTAACGTTAGCGTTAGGGCTCTGCTGTTCTCTAGCCATGTCCGCCTCGGCTGGATGCTCTCCGGCGGGCCAGAGCTCGGGCCTCGGCCCCGGTATGTCCATGTTTCGCTGGCTAGAAGTACTGGAGAAAGAGTTTGACAAGGCCTTCGTGGATGTGGATTTGCTGCTCGGAGAAATAGACCCAGATCAAGTCGATATAACGTACGAAGGTCGGCAGAAGATGACCAGCCTAAGCTCCTGTTTTGCTCAGCTCTGTCACAAAACCCAGACGGTGTTCCAGCTCAACCATAAACTCGAGGTTAGTAACTGTTGTATGACACACGGTCAACGTTACACTTCAAAGTTGGTCGTTAGTGGAGGTTGGATAGATCTGTAAGCTCTCATACTTCTGTTATCTTCGCTCTATTATTATTTATTTATTTCGCCGTTTTTTGTTCTATCTGCTACTCTAACTTTCTTCGAATCTAATGTTACTCAACTTTAAAAGCTTTTACTTATCGCGTTAGTAGTGTTACTATTGTGTAACGTCTGTGTAGAAATGCACGGTTGTGAAATGAAATGCACTTTATTTTCTTCTAATACAAAAAAACATACAAAAAATATTAAATGTTAAACAGAAATAAAGTATTTATGCATGTTTGAGTGCTGAGGAGCCTCACAGCCTGGGGGAAAAGCTGCTCTGCAGTCTGGTGGTGTGGCAGCTGAAACTCCCATAATGCAGCAGGATGAACATGCTGTGGCTGGGTGGGTACTGTCCTTTAGTATCCTTTGGACTCTGCGTAGGCACCTCACCTCACCGATATCACTGATTCTCATGGGGATGGGTACCAATGATCTTCTGAGCAGTTTTAATCACCCGCTGCAGAGCCCTCTGTCCTGGGCCGTGCACATCCCATGTTAGTGATGTTTCCAGTCAGAATGCTTTCTGTCGCTCCTCAACAATAGTTTAACTTTGTTGAAAATGTACCATTAAGTCTTTTTGAACCTCTTTTGTCAATATCACTGTCTGGGCTGCTGTTCTGCTAATCCATCCCCAGCTATTGATTCAAATCACATTTCACATCACAGTTTTGCACTTTTTGAATTTAACATTAACTCTCACATTCTGGGATTACGTTCAGGTATACGGCGAGCCGGTCATTATTTAAGCAAAAGCGCACGGCACACTGTGGTAACAGTTAAATGGTTACAGCTAGAGTCCAACTGATATGAGTTTTGGGGGGCCGATGCCAATGCTGATATTAAAGTAAAAAAAGGGCCAATTTATGAACCGATATTTAGATTTAGAGAATGATTTGGATAGCAGACCCCTTTACTGTATAAACTACACTTAGAACAGGCCGATATTGAAAGCTGGTATGTATGTGGGCTATAAAACCTTTTCCTAAATGGATTATGTTACTAAAATAGATTACAGTCTCAACAACTGAACATGTAAACAATTGCACATCAATAAATATTTGCTGCTAGAAGGTGCAACTTTTTCAGCCGTCTGTAACAGAGAGAGTGAGAGGGAATAAACATGGGTATATTACTTCACGCATAATCTGCCACAGTTTCAATGTAGTATATTAACATCTAGTTTATACCTTTACCATCACTCTTTAATTCTAACCAAAGCTATAAGAACCATTTCTCAACCACCACCTGTCTAAATCATGCCGTTTACGACTCGCCTTTTTTTTTAGTTTTCCATTGTAGAAAAGTTGTACCTGTACCTACTTCCAGGTTTTCGTGTCACCTCTGCTGAGGTTCCAAGTGAGGTGAGGCCATACTAAAATGTGACGTGAAAACATGGCAGACTGCTTATTGGTCAGGGGGAATCGTCACTCTTCACTGCATCATCATTGCTCGCGCCTGAGTAGCGATGCAGCGATTACCAGATATCACTATTAACCGCTCTTTAAAACGTCACGGTTAATTAATTGTAAAGGTTCCACTACACCGAGTGTTTCTGTTGCACAGAACGAAACTATGTCAACTTCCACAAAACGAAAACAAAGTTACAGGAGCGGAGCACCAGCTTAAAGTGTCGTGCTTATCAGAGGCTACTGTACACTGGCTAAACTATGGCAGAGGGACCAAACTGTGAAGCTTTATTTCCACCAAAGAAACGGCTGAAGTCGGCAGTGTGGGAGCATTTCGGGTACACCAGGTCTGACCAGGGCGTTACTGAAGAGGTGACGGATCACCTGTTCAAAAACATGCTGTTAAAGGTTCCTGCTAAAGGAGCGAATAACTACATTAAACTTGATGCAGCACCTGCGGGATCAGCACCCAGCTTTACACGCCCAAGTTAAGGTAATACATAATTACTGAGTTGAATAACGTGGGAAATTAAATATAAACGTGTCACTTACAATCGATGCTGTAGTGGTGAGAGTCGAGCTTTCAGTGCAACATAAACAAACAGGACACAATGTGTGCTTTAATATTTTTATCCAGAATTTGTATCCATACTACTGCTCACCCCCAAAGAATTGGCTACAGACGCTGTTCCTTTGGGAGCTTTAAGGAGAGCACTATTTCTGTACTAGTATAGCCTGTCACAAACCCAATGGACATAGCAGTCCTTACAGAGGACCAACAGCGATCCTGAGGTGTGGAATGGTTTGTGGTAAGTACTGACTCCTTGTGACTTTGGCTAGTTCTGACAATCCAGTCTTGTGAGGTTGGTCTCCCATTTGAGGACGACTCCCCAGTTTCTGTAACAACTACGGTTAAAATTGACCTTTGCACACTCAATCAGTGTGCACGTTGAAAAGGCAAGACGAGTGGTTTCCCGTTGCAAAATGCAGTCCTAGTGGGAGTCCCCATAAAGGTAGTCCTGCTGGGACTGTACTTCCCTGATGCCAGCACAGTGTTGTCTCTGACCTACTATATCTGCCTCTGGTGTTTCCCCCACCCCCAAACTTTGCTTCTATTCATCCACCTATCCTCTCCAGGCTCAGCTAGTGGACCTGCGTTCTGAGCTGACGGAGGCTAAAGCTGAGCGGGCAGCGGTAGAAAGGGAAGTCCACGACCAACTCCTGCAGCTTCATGCTCTCCAGCTGCAGCTTCATGCCAAGCAAGGCCAGGCTGAGGACTCTGACTCCATCAAAGACAGACTGGTAGGTTGGAGGTGGAGATGCAATCCACAATCCTTTTATTGGATAAGGTCAGCGTCAAACTAAGGACATTGTAGCTGTATACATCTTAACCACCCGGTTCCTGGACGCCCCAGGGCAAACAAGTGAAACTAATTATGAGCACAATAAATTTGACTCTTAAATTGAAGTTAGTTTGTGGCTTTAGTGTCAATTGAAAGGATCAAACATCATGCACCTATGGTCATCTCTTGCCTCCAGGAAAGGGGTAGTTATTTACATCTTGATGATGATGTTTTTGGCAACTTCTTGCTGCAACCCTCCGGTCTGTGAGCCAGGTATCATGGACTCAGTGTGATGCGTAGATGCTGTTGAATACTGACTTAATTAATCTTAATTCACTAGACAGAGCCTAGTGCCAGTGCCTGCTTCCTTGCTTTTAGAACATGGTTTCTGGATTATTTCATACTGTTGTCTTCAGAGACATGTCATCTCATCCAGAGGAGGGTAAAAAGGTTTCTGTTGCCACCCCGGAAATAACAACACTTGTTTTATTTTTGGTATTTCATATAGAGTTTCACTAAGTCAAGTGTTTGTATTTAGATGTTCACCTGCTCACTGAAAATACCCACAAATACAGTTACACCTTCTCAAAGTCATCATTGCAGGTCCACAAATTCTGTTCTACAAATCAAAAATTAAGAAACTTTTGCGCTCACATTTGTACTACAGTAGCTGCAGTTGGTATAGTGCAAACACATTAACACCACCTATATATATGTGAATTCATGCAATAAGAGTTGCACACCTGGGGCTGTAGTACAAAAAGTTCCTATCTTAAGTTAAGATAGGAAGAGTCTAGAAGCAGATCCTAACTAACTTTAGGAATCTTATTTTATCTTACTTCATTCTATCTTATATCAGGTTAAGAAATCCTAAATACTCGATCTGACGTCTACCGTCATCATGTTTTTCATGAATTTTTTGAATTTAACGATCTCCTATCAAAGACCTGCATCAGGCATCAAGCCTTTACATCATGTTATATAATGACACATTATCCAGCGTTACATTGCTGACAGCCTTTCTACTAACGAGTGTTTTGTCATCAAACATATCGATAGAATTAATTAACTACGGCTCGTTGACATTTTGTTGATTTTGTAAAAACAATTAAACAGCAACAATGTGGATTAAACAAGTGAGCAAACACTAGCTGGTGGAAAAGTAAAAGTTAGGAGAGCTCAACAGTTCTCCTAAAGTTAGGAGAGTTTATTTAAGATTTTATGAAGTTAGGATGCTTCTGTAATACACTTTTCTTATCT
Source organism: Lepomis gibbosus (assembly GCA_029875015.1). NCBI lineage: Eukaryota > Metazoa > Chordata > Actinopteri > Centrarchiformes > Centrarchidae > Lepomis > Lepomis gibbosus. The sequence goes on from JAPMOB010249818.1 coordinate 10,783, forward strand.
AAAGTTAGGAAATGAATATTGATTTTAATCTGTAATGGCCTTTTTCCTAAATCAGTTCCTAACCCTTATTACCATGGTTACCAAGCAGTTAGGATAGGATCTGCTGGTTAGGAAGTTTCTGTAACACGGCCCCTGTAGAATATTTCTCACAGACCTAAAGCTATATTTCAGTTTGCAGATGTGTAAAGTGGCCGTCATGGGGTCAGGGTAGGCTGCTGTAGTGCTCTTGGCTCCTGCTTTCCCATTGCTTCCACTGCTTTCAGTTAACTTTTTTCAATACTCATGTGCACTTGGATTGAATTGTTAACTTACTCACAATCTCTGTTGCCTGAAATTAGAATTTCTCTAATCTGTGACTTTTTTCTGTTCCTCCTCTGCCTCTTCTCCCCTAAAGCCTGCACCAACATTGGAAGAAATGGTAAGTTTGTGTATGGGTGTGTTTTAATGAAAATCTGATTTTTAAAGTTCGTTGTTTGGACTGAATATAAATTGTGTAGCAACACTTTACACAACTAGTGGTTAGAACTCAGGCGACTCATGGACATGATCAGTGTCCTCAGTTATAGAAATACTTTGCATAACGTGCGTCGGCTCGTCGCAGTGACGTGCTGCGTCTGGTCAAAACAGAGATTCCCCCGGAAAACAAGCCGCAGCTTTGCGATCATCTGATCATTTGGAATTAGGAACATGTTTCTGTTAGTAGAGGCTGTTATTCACTTTCTAACTGTTTCTTCATTGCCTCCATGTTAAAAGTAATTTCTGCATCACTGTTGTCATGGATATGTAAGATGCTCAGCCGTTTTACATTTTCTGTTCACTTTGATGGCCATGTAGTGTAGAGTGAGAAAATGGCTTAAACTAACGTTACAGGCTGTCACAGTCTGTGACTGTACTTACTGCATATCAATCAGTGATACAAGGTTGATTTATTTGTCACAATACAACAGGTTAAAGAGTGAAATTGAGTTTGGAACTCTCTGCGTAGCAGACAATATACCGTATATAAAAGCATTTTAAAGAATGGTAAACAGAAATAAACTCTGTTGAATGGAGCAGTGCTGAGGGCGAATTAGTGTTTATTATTAGAAAGGTACTTTATTGTACTTTTATTGTCACTTACACATACATAGTGAAATACATTCTCTGTATTTAACCCGTCTCTCAAGGGAGCAGTGGGCAGCTGCTGTGCAGGGACCAACTCCAGATCTATATCAGATTTAAAAGTCTGATAGCTTGGGGGGAAAAACTGTGAAGCAATAAATCCATGTTATAACCATTTTAAATTTTAAATCAAGTATTTGGAACAGTTTGCTATGGCGTACAGTCTTTAAAAGAGTCACAGCAATCCTGTTGAATGTGAGGTCGAGATAGGAGTCTGTTGTCATTGATATCCTCACACAGCAGTAACTTGGAAATTAGACTCATTTTAAAATTAGATATTTATTTTGAATAAATGAATTGATTGATAAAAAGTAATCTATAGAATAATCAATAAATGAGTCATTCTAATGTCACTTTGGAAATACCAGGTAGGGATGATTACTGCGATGGCTGGAATCCCGGAATTTGATAATAAAAATGTAATCAGCTGTTAAACGCAGAATGTCACGGGATCTGCCAAAATATGTCTGCAGTTAATAAAAAACTGTCATTATAAGCATCTTTTTCACAAACGAGCAGAAAAACTACACTGCAATGTTTTGGTGTCATTTACGTGTCATCTGCTCTCTGTCGGTGTTTCACCGAGGGCAGACACACACATCCACACACACACACACACACACCATCCTATCAAAGTCAGCGTGCTAGCTAGAGTTCATCATTTCAACAAACTCTCAGAAGTGAAGACCTTCTTTTTCTACAGCCAGTGTGCACAAGCTCGTCAAAGACTTCATGGCTGTGTGGGCGGAGTCAGATATTCCTTTTAAAAGCTACGTCAAGCAGCATATGGGGAAAGTTCAATTGTCTCATAATTGCTCATACATTGAACATTTCTTTATGCCCATTTGGTTTGATAGATCAAATTTCAAAAAATTATCAAAAAATGTTTTGTAACAAGAACGGTTAAATAACACATGACAAGAAGTGAGGAAGGTTTATTTGCACAACATGCACCAGTAAGGAGTTTTTAGTAACTTCTAGACACAGTTTCTTTTTGGTCGAGTTTTCCGTTCTCTCCCTGTGAACGTGACAAAAGAGGCGGGAAGACTAAATCATGCCTGCAGTGTGCTGAGTCAGCAGGGAAGATATTACATGAGAAAAGCTGACCTACAGAAGAAACACAAGTGAAACAACACAGAATGACTGAGAGCTGCACTGCGTTACATTCTGTAATATTTTTAGACTTGTCACCTGCCACCTGAATTTTGTGTTTCCCTTTACATAAATAAAAACATTTCCTCCTCAGATTGACGCAGGTCAGACAGAAAGTGGTTCAGAATTCACCAGAATGAGCTAAAGCTAAAGTACTTAGTTCTCGTAAGCTAAGTGCATCGTCACATCCCTAATCTGAGCCTTCATGTCCCCACCACTCATCAAACAAAGTGACGTCCTTGCGTGTCGGTATCTTTTCTCTCTAGCCAAGTGCACCTTATCTATGTGAGCTTAAAGCAGAACCCTCTTACACTGTCTCTGGGTGTTTCTCTGCTTGCATATCCTTCTCACCTTTTTAACTCCTGCCAGTTTGCATGGCTGTGATTTACCAGTCTGAGTACTTGTGGTCAGTAGCTCTGGGTATGGACTGAAAGTGGAATGGAAAATGGATAGATCTAGCCTCCTTTGACCTTGGCGTTTATGCGTCCTCTCGTATAACCTAATTACCATAAAATCTCGCGGATTGACCTAAAATTGGAAAGAAAGATCTTTTGGTAATTAAATGGATTGTTATTATATCTAAGTACAGATTTTTGCCCTGGCACAAGTAAAGCTTTGACAGTTCAACCTTTCACCCATGTCTAGTACCACCATCATGCCCTGATTTTTATTTTTATTTTCCCCAAGTGCTTTCCCAGGAGATTTAGCAGTGTACACCTGCATATTCTGGCCATAGCTGGACTGAGAATCACATGCTGCCCATATTTTGATATCGTACTTGACCGGTCTGCTTGGTTATGGTGTGCAGGGACAGCGCTCTCTGTGAGTCGCTGAACTCGCTTGTCCCATACATCCAGTTTTGCTGCGAGCTTGTCACGCACTCGTCGCCCTTGCCTTGTTTCTCTGTCTTTAAAGCATGTGAGGCGGGAGGAGCATGGAATGTCTTCAGAAACATGGTGCCATGAAATATTGACTTTTCAGTGCCACCATTCCAAAGGCTTGTTGTTGTTTCTCCGTTTGACTTCCTTCACTCCCGACAAAAATGAGCAACCCATTGCAGGCTGGGTTACACCCAAGTCTATCAACTTCCCCATGCACACACCTCACTTCTACATTTGTCATCTTAATGGTGGTGTCACAGATGCATACAAAATGTGTACAGGACATTTATGTTTGCCCAGTTGTCCATTAGATTAAGAACAGTCATCAAATATGAAGGAAGAAAGAAAGAAATTTAGAGACGTTACACGTTGAGCAGATAGTTTCAGTTTTATATCCAGAGGTTTTACTGCCGACTGAGACTTCAGGTCAAAAATAGTGCCAAGCCTTTCTGACATAAAAATAAAGTAATGAATTAATCGTGTTTGATTTTAGTAACTTAAGACTTTGCAGAGTTTTTAACAGGAATATTTTTTTTAGCAACAGGCAGTTCCAGGAAATAATCTCTGAAGACACCCACCAGTCAGCTGAATTATCAGTGTAACATGCAGGGCGTCACTCGTACAGACTAAACAACAGAGAACCCTCTTCTCTAAATTAAGCTTTAATTAAAATTATTAATGCAGATAAATGGAATCTGAACAGGGGCTTAATACTGGAAAATGATTCTATTTACTGGGAGTTCTGGCTGCGTCTGTCCTTTTCCCGGTAACAGAATCTGGGAGCCCAGGATGTGACCATGCATTAAAGATAACAGTGTTGAGATCTGGTAGGGGCCGTCTTAGTTATTAACCAAATATCAAAGATATCTTATAAACAATAATAGTCATTAATATTACAAAATTAATTAGGATTAGCAACAGTAATCTAATCTAATCAGTAATAATCTAAAATTAATCTGTTTATTTTTGGAAGCTTTCTTACTTTTTTTCACAGCGGCCTAAACTTATACATAGGGCTGGGCAATAAAACAATAATGATCATTATCACAGTATGATTTTCCTCAATAACAAGATAACAAATGTTTAATATCGTCAATAAATGTTTGATGTAATTCATTACAAACTTTATTTTTCTATTAAGATATTTATTTTGTTGAGGAAAAAGGACTGAAAAAGATTTTACTTAATTTTACTCAAGCATAGTTTAAAAAAAAAAAATTATCTTAATTGTGTTAAATGTTGTACCTCAGATTTGTGAAGTGATCCGCTGTTTGGCAAGTGTTTGTCATGTTCTGACCATAAAGAATAGTTTAAAGTCGAAAGAAGGATTTGACATTTATTGTGATAATTATCGATATTGAATGGTATGGTATACATTTTTTTATTGTGATAAAATTTTTGGCCATATGGCCCAGCCCTGTGTATGCAGGTGCATCTCAAAGAATTACAAAATAGGTGGAAATGTTTATTTTCTAACATAATTTAATTTAAAAAAGTGAAACTTTCATATATTTTAGATTGATTACACCAAGTGAAATATTTAAATAAATGTAATCTTGATGATTATGGTTAACAGCTATCCATCCATCCATCCATCCATCGTCAACCGGTTATGGGTTGCGGGGGTGCTGGAGCCTATCCCAGCTGACATTGGGCGAAAGGCGGGGTACACCCTGGACAGGTCGCCAGTCCATCACAGGGCCACACATAGACAAACACACTCACATTCACACCTAAGGACAATTTGGGAAACACCAAGTAACCTGCATGTCTTTGGATGGTGGGAGGATCTCCACACAGAAAGGCAGGGACAACCAGGGTTTGAACCCACAACCTTCTTGCTGTGAGACGACATTGGGGCGGCTGTGGCTCAGGAGGTAGAGCGGGTTGGCCGTTAATTGGAAGGTCGGCGATTCAATCCCCGGCTTCCCCAGGCTGCGTGTCGAAGTGTCCTTGGGCAAGACACTGAACCCTGAATTGCCCCTGGCGGCTGTTCCGCCAGTGTATG
>JAPMOB010249819.1:0-17816 GCA_029875015.1 Lepomis gibbosus
TCGCGATTGTTAGGGTTAGTGAAGCCAGATAACGAAAACATATCCTGGGTTTGTTGAACTCGCTTCGTGGTGCAGGCCAGACGGGGGGGGGGCGGGGGGGGCGGGGGGTAGCTTAATTTGTAATATTATTTTAAATAATTTATTTATGCCACAACTACCTTTATTTTTTTTTAAATACAGCAAGAAAGTGTCAGACACTCAGTGCGTGAAGTCAAAAAAACTGGTTAGAGCCAGCTGACAGTTTAAAAAAAAATATCCATGACCAGCAGAGAGAGAGAGAGAGAGAGAGAGTGTGTGTAGATACAGTCAGCTACCCAATGAGGATTTTTATTCAATCCGAGCACAGACATTGACTCGTATTACTTGTATAATACTCGTACTCGGCAAAAACGGTTTATCCGTACAACTCTAATATAAACAAAATTTAATTTAATTTAATTTAATTTAATTTAATCGTTGTGCAGTGAAGTGAGATCCACAGACACTATATGGCACCAAATTACTTCATTAATGAAAAATACAATAATACTGCATACCACGCAATAAAGCTGCACTGGTACGGTTCTAGTGTATTTCCACTGCACAGGATAGTAAGTTAAGGTTGTTTACCTTGTTGATGTTTTGGGGGTGTGCTAGTCAGAATATATTATTTTTTGTACTATAGGGCAGGATTCTATTTGGATGTTGATAACATTTGAGTTAGTTTTGTTTCAAATAGTACAAAGACCTTGAGTTGGGTGCACTATTTTCTCAGCTACTAGCTGACTTGTACAAGCTTATTTGACAGCTTTACACTGAAGCACACCTCTTGTAAAGAGACAAGCAGACCTTGGGGAAACAGGCTTATAGCGCCAAGGTGACTCTATATATATGTGTGTATGTGTGTGTATGTGCATGTGTCTTCAATACTCATGACTCATCCTTCATAATGTACGAAGCGGGCACCCTTGAGAACCCCACGCCCCTGTCTCTCTCTCTCTTTCAGTATCTCTTGCTCTCTGTCGTTGTTGCCCTGTCTTTCTCTCTCTCCCTGCAGCTCTCTCTATCTGTCTCGAACTTCCTTTGTCTCACTTTTTTCTTCCTTCTTTCTCCCATGTGTATATCTCCCCGTTGTCTTTCATCTCTTCTTCCTTCCTACCACATCTTTCTCCATCTCTCTCAGTTCCTCCGCCTGGTGTTGTTTAGCCAATGGCTGTCTGCAGTGACTGACAGCATACAAACAAGACTCTTGGGTTGTAGGCTAGAGGCATACACACACACGCACGCACACAAACACACACACACACACACACACACACACACACACACACACTTAGTCTCACTTACAAAGATGATTATACATGTCATATAGGAAGTATGCACACACGAAGGCACTCACACACAGTTAAATTCACATGCAGATTTTAATACACAATGCAGTGGCAAAAACTCCTTTACACATATACACCACTTATACACATTTTCCCATATGTCTACATGCTGCCACGTACACTCTGCACTGATGGATTAGCCAGAGGCATTCACATGCATGTAAACAAACACACACCCTTAAATAAAAAAAATCATGCATAAGTCAGATAAACACTTTTGTATTCACACTAGTACACACACACGCACACACACACACACACACTTTCCCTATCTACACATAGCACTGCCACATACACTTGTTCTGGTGGGTAGACATGGATCTGATAACCTCATCACTTGATGTCACTCAGTGCTCAAAAGGCAAGTTTTTTGCCTTATTGAAATTCCATTTCAGTAACTTGTCTACCTTATTGTTAACCATTTGTGCTGCATGTCTGACAGCTCAGCTTATCTTGTTCCATGGTTTAACTGGCTTAAGGGGTAATGGTTCATTTGTTTTGCTGCCACCTGATGATCTAAAAATTGGTCATTCTGAAACACCATCTCCTCCACACTGATACAATACATGTTACTGGCCATAATTTATGTATATATGTATGTATCACATCTAATGAATAAAGCTCTAACTTATAATAAGAATATTTTATGTAGTCACTGCTTCTTGAATTTTGAATACAGATCCATATATATGTGTGTGTGTGTATTTGTTTTGTAGACAGTCTGCCAAACAATGGCCTTCCATCCATATGTAAAAAACAAAAACAAAAAAAGAAATAAAGACAAGTTAAAATAAATAAGATGAGAAGCACCCATACAAGGGAATGTACAAGGTAGAAGGTAGATTTATTTGTCACATTACAACAGGTTGTAAAGTGACATTGAGTTTGAGCTCCCTTCTGCTACGTAGCAGAAATAACAGAATATATAAAACAGAAATAATCCATTTTCAGTGGAGAAGTGCTGAGGATGAATTTGAGTTTAAGAGTCTGATATCTTGGGGGGAAAAGCTGCTCTGCAGTCTGGTGGTGTATATCTCTTTCCAGAAGGCAGCAGGGTGAACAGGCTGTAGCTGACGTAGGTACTGTCCTTTAGTATCCTTTGCCCTCCTCACCTCACCAATATACCTGATGCTCAGGAGATGTGTACCAATGATCTTCTGAACAGTTTTAATTTGATAATTTAAATTAATAATTATTAAAATATTAATTTTTAATAATTAAAACTGGTTAGAATTAAAATCATTTTTAGACGTTTAAGGCTCTGCAGTCCAGTTAGCAACGCTTAGCAACAACAAACATGCAGCTTCCGGTAAAGTTAGCAGCAATAAATGTGCAACATCTGGTCAGTTTTTCAAAATAAAACATGTAGTTTTGAAATAAAGCCATTTTGAAACAGCAAGTTGTGAAACATTGCAGTTTGTTTAGGTTTAGGCAACAAAACTACTTCGTTAAGGTTAGGAAAAGATCATGGTTTGGGTTAAAATAAATATATAGGTCAGTTAACACGTAAGTTAACTTAGGTCACTTGAGTAACTTATGTAATTTATGTAACTCCCATAACTTAAATAAAAAATATTTATTTTTTCACTTTTTGTTTCACACAGAACACAAACCCGGTCTCCTGTTTCTAAGTTAGGGCTCTGGACCTCTATCCGCCCCAACCTCCTCCTTATTCCGTCTTTACTGTTAAATATGATACCTACCTTTACCGTCCAAAACTGATGGACTATGCCAGTTAGTGATGTTTTCAGTCAGGATGCTTTCTACATTTACATTTACTCATTTGGCATACGCTTTTATCCAAAGCGACTTACATTGCTCCTCTATAAAAACTGACAAGAACTTGGCACAGGAATTTGGCCTTCTTAAGCTCCCTTAAGACATACAGTCATTTCTGAGCTTTCTTCACCAGTGTGGAGATGTGAGATGACCATGTCAGGTTCTCTGTTATGCTGATCCCAGGAAGCTGAAACTGTTCACCTGCTTCCCCTCAGCTGCACTCATGTAGTCAGGAGTGTGTGTCTTTGTCACCTTTTTCCTGAAATCATTGATCAGCTTCTTGGTTTCGCTGACGTTGAGAAGTATGTTTTTCTCTGTACACCACTCTACTAGATTATCAATTTCAAACTTCACAACAGAGTTCTCTGCATGTCGGGGGATGCAGTCGTGGGTGTACAGCATGAACAGGACGGGGCTTAGCATGTGGCCCTGGGGAACTCCAGCACTAGAGTGGAGGAAGCGTGTCCACCAGTTCGAACTGTCAGGGATCTGTTTGTGAGGCAGTCCAAGTCCCATTTGCAGAGTGTGGTATTGAAGTGTTCCCCCTTAAGTAGTGGTGACGAATGTTATCGCTGCCTCGATTATGTTCAGAGGCAAGGGTTATTTTTTGGGGGGGTGGATTAAGTGATAAATTTATGTACCGCACCAGAGGAGCGAGTGGTGTGGAAGATGGGCATTCAAAAATGTTAAAAACATGTTGTGTTTCTAGTCTCTGCTGAATTTTTCTGTATTAAATCAGATGGTAACCTTTCCCCAACCTTAACCAAATATAACATAAAATATAAACAAGCTGAATATTGAATGAAAATGAAAAACTGATAAAATTCATTGTCGGTTTTTTACTGATACTTTCTGTAAAAAACATTTTTTTGACTTGCCAGATATGTTAATTAATGATATTTCAGTTTCATATAAATGTAATTTCTAGGTCACGAAGTTGCCCATCTTTAACATTTCTGACATACTGTACATCTACATTGTCACTTTAGGAAGGGTCTCATCTGTCCATAACACAAGATGAAGGACACATGCACATAAAATGTATGATTCCTAATATTAACATGGACAGGCACACAAAAAACATCTACCATAACTTGTCCGTCAGCAGTGTAGCCAGTCATGATATTTTCCACTCTGTTTGGTATTCAGGTCATGTCAGTTCTGGGCAGACAAGTGACCAAGCAGTTGGCAAGGGAGTTAAACCACATAAGCAGTCCCCCTCAAGAAAACCACTGTCACATATTATATATCAGTTATTAACTTTAGAGTAATAGCAAAAGCTAGAATTACTTAGCATATACAAAACAAATACAAGTACAGTATGTCAGTAAAACAGAATATTTGTTCACACATTGATAAACTATACAACACACAAATTCTTTTCTCATTCTGTTGTTTTTCATCTTGTGCTTTTTCATCTTATTATATTTAGATAAGAGATAAGCAGTGTCTGTGTGGATTTTCAACTTCTCAGACAGGAAAAACCCCCTAGCATTTTTGGCAGTTCCAAACGGTGGGCAGGAATGAAGGACAGAAATGAATACATGATGGATGAAGGCAGACGTGTTTTGTCACTCCATGTGTCACTCAAAATTTGAAGCACCACAGTTACTTTAAAAAGTTAACTTTGTTCCTTTATTTTCAGACTGTTTTCTAGCAATGGATCAATATAAACCCTATAGATGAAAGCAGATATTTTTGCTACGCTTGTCACTCAGACACAATCCCAACAGTGGAAGAAGACATACTCTCTGTGTTGGTGCCCTTTGGAGGCAAGTGATTGGCAGACAGGGGAGCTGGTGTCCACAGGATCCAGCAATGATGATCTGTCACCCACAACCCATTAAACCAGTCACAAATCTGGTAGCAGGGATGGGATGGATGCTGGGTCACCTGATCTATTTTTCTACTTTGTGCATGAGCGGTGCAGATAGACTCTCTGGCTCTTGGTGCCATAAGTCAGACATCCTGCTATGTCAGTTTCTAATGGTGCATTCAGAGTGCTGGGGGAAATATAAAGCAGGACTTGTTTATTGTGTATTTTTTATTTTCAAACAAACACTGTAAAACTATGGCTGAAATGAGTAAAGTTTCATTGTGATCTTAAATGCACAACACGATATTTTGATGCATTTTCATCTGCTCAGTTGTGGTTGTGTGCTAGCAATGCTTCTCATCATATGAAGGCTAAAAGGGATCAATGTGCAATAGTGAGTGTGTGAGAGATTTGATTGGGTTGGCTTTGAGTAGGGTATGTCTTTGCAGCACCAGACACATTGATGGATGAAGTTCCAGTGTGCTAATATAATGCATGACACCCAACACTACATCACTCTTGCAGCAGGAGTGATGTCAAGCTAATACATTGTCACTTGCTACCTAGCCAACTTCAATTCTATATTGAATGGTTAGCCATATACTTATAAAGAGTAAAGCAGTTAAAGGAGAAAATTACAGGTTTCAAGTCTGATTTGAGGATTAAGCCAGCAGGTGAAAGAAAACCATTTTTTAGACAAAGCAGGGAATGAGTTTGGAGGAATTAATAGTTAATCATTGTGATTTTAGTATCTGCTATTAGCATACCTCTCAACTCTCCCATTTTTCCTTGCATTATCTTGTATTTTACAGTTCTATCCCAATGTCATCCCATGTCCACATTTTCCTGTAAATCTCCTGAATTTTTAACTTTTCTAAAAAAACTAATAAACTAAAAAAACAAAACATTTTGCATATTTGAAACGTTACACTCCCCTCTTGTAAAGCAGGTGGCATTATGTAGAACATTAGCTGTAAAGGGGACAAGAAGAAGAAGAAGAAGATTGTGGTGATGGTGGTGAGAGGGCCAGGCCTTGTAGGTGGGTGGATTAAGCAGTGACAGTCCGTGTCAGACAAACACACTGAGCCAGAAGGCTGAAGGCTACCAGAACTACGGTGTTTCTGCCGTTGCTCTATGTCATTAAACCACGCTAATGCTGCACTATCCTGCGCAGTTTGATTGTGTGCCAATAGGAAGTAGCCCTGAAGTATTACATAGGACCAAAACTGGCTTAACTGCTCTCCATTCAAATCTGTGGGGTGGCTTTGTCAAGTAATATACTATGTGCATTTCTCTACAGTGTATTTCACTCTATCATATAGATATGTCTGAACCAAAAACATTTTGGTCAAGTGTGAGTGAAGACCTACAGTAATTCTTTTGCATTAATGGCTATAATTTTTTGACAATTTAGTACTTAACATTTATAAATTAGAGACCAATGTAGACTGTACTTCTTTCACAAGGACTTAATGAATAAAAACAACCCACAAAAATGAAACTGTTCTAAATGAAATTATTTTATTTTCAAATCTCAGTGTTGACAGGTATTAGTTTATACATGTGGAAAGGTTTAAATATTTTGTCTGTGTATATCAGCTTATTGAGGCCTGGCCAGAGCTAGAACTGACCACAATGTTTACAATAGCTTCTAGGTAGAAAACCCCTGCATTGCGTACATATAATTTATGGGTTGTATGTTTTACATGATATTATTGTGTAAACAACTCATTCATATCTAATACACGTTTTTGCTTTTGTGTCTCATTAATAAAAACACTTTCATTAACATTAAGTTGGAGATCTAGTTTACCTGTTGGGACACAGAAAATGAAAGCTTGAGCCTACCCAAATCTTTTTTGAGATGTCGCTGTACATTTGGTTTATCAAATACGCTGGCAAAGCCACACAGTACATAAAATAGGCACAGCAGAAAAGTCAGATAGGTTGCAGTACTATTTTCAACTATATATCTTTAAATGTGACACTTAAGCAACAGAAATACACAATAAGTGACTGTTGTTGTTAGCACAACATCAAAGTGACATAGCTGATATTACTACTGGGTACTTTTTCACTGCAGGATGTACTCCCTCAACGTAGGTGGGATTCTTAGCTGAAGAGTCAAGAGTGAAGTGTCCACTTGTTTGGTTTAAAGAAAGAACACATTAAAAGCAAGAAAGACCCTTGCTCAGTTTGAAAATGCTTTATATATCTCTTAGATGCTATTTTTAAGCAGTGCCAGAACCAGAAAATTTGTGTCCCTGAAATTGTTTAATAAAAGTCAGTCGGATGCCTGGCTAGCAGCGCTGGATCACACATTGTTTGTTGCTGATGCATTGCTGTAACAAAGAGAACCATGCATTTCACTTAAAATGCTGCAGTGATGCAACATCACATTTAACAACTTCAATGCATTTGCAATTTGAACACCATTTTTTTGTGGTAAAAACATTTGACCTGAGTCAGATTTAATACCATAATGCCATGAAATGGTTCATGTGAGTTGATTATTAATATGCTTTATACTGCAGAATCCTTGCACATTGCACACAATTTTCAGAAACATGAATGCATTATGGATTAAATGTGATCCTTGTGTTAGGAAGGCAAATAAATGACTGCAGCCGTACTGAATATCAGCAAGTCAATATTAGCACTCTCACTTGTCACGTTTTAAATTGTCCCCGTTCAGGCAGTTTAGCTAATGCAGAACGTGAACGTGTGGGCTGAATAGCTGTCTTGTGTGGGGTTTCATAATGTATACCCTTGAAACTGCCTAAGAGTCCTTGTGTACGTGCCTCTCCCACTTCTGCAGTTGTCTTTTTCTTCTAGATTTTGTTTGTCATTTCATTAAAAAAATACCTGTCTCCCTGCCACTCCCCCCTAAGTGTCTGCTATCAAATAAAACAGTAAGTGGCAATAAAACAGAAATTTAGAAAACTTAATGACGAAATCATGTCTTATTTATCCACATCCGGTTTCAAACATTAGAAGTTGGCACTGATTAATCACCGCGTAATATTAGTAAGCATAACAGACTCTACTTTTCCAAGTATTGAGGGCAGAATGGAAGTTTGATCCAAACAGGCATAAAATTGTTCAGTTTCTACTTCTGACATCAGTGTTTCAAGCTGTTTTTCTTGTGTTTGTATGTCCGCTTTGCAGCCCAGAAGGGCTGAAGAGGAAGCACTGAAGTGAATAGACAAAGAGATACTGACAGAAAAGCTGTCACTATTTCCTAAGACTGGTCACATCACTCTTACATTCACTGACAGCACAAATAAATAAAAGACTTCCAAAGTCTTTCTTTATCTCTGCAAATAATTACCTCAATAACATATTGTAGACAATAATCTTTTCTAAGTGAGTAAAACAATGGACATTAAGGTCAGATCAATTTGTTCTAAACATCTGGATTAAAAACAAATTAATGGTAAATTCCTGCAAAGTTCAGTAAGTGATGAATTTCTAAAGATACATTAAGAAACGAATAGGGTACTCTAAACTGGGGTTTTCCAAACTTGACAAAACATCCCACTCGTGGCCTTATTTTTAAGCAGTTTTAAATATTTCCTCCCAAATATTGAAAGTCTTTGGAAAGTTTTTTAGTACTCATGTGTACTCCTCTAACCACCGAGCCTTGCAAGATTACAGCCATACTCTCCGTATTGACCTAACATTTTAGATTTTATTTTTTACAACAAGAGACAGTGGGGTGACAGCAGTGAAGCAAGCAGACAAACACAAGTGTGAAGAGGCATTAGACCTCTGCTGTCATTTGTCACTCAGGCTGTCTCTCAGGCTGCCGAGGTGAAGTGGGACACAGCTGTTGGTGAAAGCAAGGTGATGTTAACTGCACTTGTCAACTTGTTCCTTTGTGATTTTGTGTGTGATTTGTGTGGTTGAGTGGTTTGTATGGAGTGAGGGAAGCAGCAGGAAACTCTCTGCTGTCATTTGTCAGTCAGAGGTGATTCGGGACACAGTTGCTGGCTCGTACATTGGAGACAAGTGAGTGCTCCATTTGTCGACACTAAGGGCTTTCTTTTCATGTATAGCCGCGTTCAAACACAAAGCACAGCCCAGTGCTTTGGAAAGGTTAATATCCGTCCTCCTGGGATATCTGACACATCGTGCAGTCTCTCCCCTGTAGCTTTATCATTTTCACTGAAACTTTACTTTACAAATGGACACATCATTGAGGAAATATTTTCTAGCTCTGTTAGCTGTACACAAAAAACTTAAAAATCATAATGAGACAATTTGTCACCTGACATAATGTAGCATATCAATACATATATCCTGTTATTGAGTCACATTTTTATTAAACTTCCCATTCCAGTCTTTTCCTTGATAGATTGACAACATTTCTAGTACAAGCTAGTGTAACTGTTGTTAGCTCTTCATAACAGGAAATTCTAAATTGTTAGCAATATCTGTTTTAATACTGATTATTGCCCAGGAGCCTTGACTGAGGAACTATAACCCCAACCTGCAAAATGGACTTCCTCCTCAATTCAATGCCGTCGTCTTTCACGCAGGTAAATGGGTGGAGCTGATAACATGAGTTATTCTACTGACTGAATGTTAGTTTGCCAGAATACCAGTGAGGAAATAAGCACATTTCTAAGAGAGTGCCGGTGGGATCAACACCGTGGATAGTGCTTGTGACAAATTTGTTTTTCATTTTAATTCAGTCAAAATGCATTTAATTTCCTAAGTTCTCTGATAATTTATTGTGGTTTTACTTATTAGGATTTGTTCATGTATTGCAATAGAGAAAGAATGCCCGCCAATATGCCGCATTCGCTCATTCATGCTGAACAAAATTTTCCGCGAAATCCGGTGACTGACACCTTGCATGCGCGCTCCTGAGCCTCTCGCTGTGTCTACTTTGCACTCAGCAGCTACGACACTGCAACTTACGACATGGAGTCTGCTAACACTAAGAAAGACCTGCTCCCAGAACAACACAGACTCCAACATAAACTCAATTTGTCAAAGCCTGCAAGAAATGATGTAACGGTAAAAAGCTAATGTGAAGCGATTCGTTTACTATCCCACAGTGATACAGCTACGAGCAGCTAGCTAACGCTACAGTAGCTCGGACCCGCTGCTGTTTGCTTCGTAACGTTCAATTTAGACTTATTGACTTTTACTGATAGGTACACAGCTTCTCCACCTCTCAGTCGCTGCAACTAACATGACCCACATAATATACAACTCAGACGAAGAGCCATCCACTAACACTAGTTAGAGTAAATTTACTTACAGCGGTCTGTTATAAAGTGTGACGCAATCTTATAATATTCAGTCCAGCTCACTACCCGTTTCATTATCATACAGTACATGTAGCTGTGCTGATATTGCTGAGCCTCTGGTGACAGATTCACAGATAGTAAAGATTTCTGAAAAGCAACAGGCGAGCTAACGATGTAGCATGTCGGCTAAATGCATTAAATGTACCGTGATCATGTAACGAGCCTGGATTAGTTCAACCTGCAGATAAAAACATTACTGTAACGTTGCAGTAGGAGTTTACCTGAGTTTCCACCATGTTGTGTGAAGCTGGCTCCCCCACCTGTTTATAGCCGCTCTCACTTTGCCTTTTTTCGCTGCGCTGAATGAAGTAACATTACAGCGCCGGTGTTGATCTGCCTCTGAGACGGGAACGTTGAAGTAACCGAGCCTGAACATGTCTGTGTGAAAAGCCAAGGCCTGCATTCTGTTGTTCCTGCGTTTATTGCAGGATTTCTGTATGAAAGCGGTTGTGTTTCGGATTCTGCTCGCTCATGAGTTAAAGCGAGCACGCGTACTAGCACACACCTGGTTGCAATCTTAAAACGGCACTGCTAGTGGCCGCTGGAAACTACATAATGCCCCTAAAACAGACAAAAAAGAAACCATTTAACTACGTAGCCTACTTAATCATAGTAGAAGACAAAAGCAAGCACTGATTACCAACCCAATAAAATCAACATGTCAGCTAAATCTAGCAGGCAAAACGCTCTGATTCTGAAATGCTCCCTGTGGATATGCAGCCTGAAGCTGAAGAAACATGTGGACCCACAGTGAAGACTGCCTGAACGGGGTCAATCAGAGAGAGAGCTGTGAAGAAGGTAGTAGAAGCACAAAAATGACAAATTACCAACACGTCAATGCTGAGACACTTCTAGTGGATGTTGACGCCAGGCTGGGGGCCTAACAAAACCCTGATGTGGCTGGAGTCGGTGGGCTTTCAGACAGTGTACAAATTATATCATAGCTTTTGGGGGAGCTCACTCTTTTTCCCCCCTGGGATAATAATAATAAATTCTTCTTCTTTTTCTTCTTCTTCTTCTCATATGTAGCCATTTTGCTGCAATTACTCTTTACACAACAGCTGCGATGTGTTTGCGACCTGTCCTCTATTTTCTATTTCCCTGTTCTGGCATGCCAGACGTGTATTTACACACAGACATCGTTCCGCTTCTGTTTCTACCAACATTCCCAGCTCAGAGGCGGAACAAATCGGACCCTTCTTTCCAGCTCCGTAACTTTCACACAGCGCTGTGAGCCAGCATATTGGCGTAATAATCCTGCAAAAATTGGGCAGTGTGAAAGTGCCTTCAGAGGATACTAAGTATAAAATGAACTCAAGCAATTCTAAGATTTAAATATATTATGTACAGCGCCACATGTCTAATTTGCCTAATTTGACTTGTCTTGCAATTTCAGTTGTCCTTTCACAAAATGTATACAGAAATGTGGCTGTTGGCGAAGCACATACGGTTTGCTAAAGCACATTAGTACATGATGGGGAAACGGAGCAGTAACTTTTGTGTTTCAGCTGAAGGACTGAAAACCTGCATCCTAATGTCAGAAACTTGAGGTCACTTTTGAATACTTACTTAACAGGTAGTCAATCAAGTACTGATTGAGTCAGGTGTCTTTACAGACTACCCGGATTATTTTAAAAGCTATGATATGCAAATGTACCCCTCTATGCGGGAAATGTGATGATAGTACTGCCCTGTCAGTCTTCTTTATGAGTCTATCTATTTGATTTAATGTTAAAGAAGAAGGCTATGATCACAGAAAATCTAGGCACCCCAGTTGGTTATATTTGTAACTTGTACTGTTTATTACAAATGTAGTTTTGCCAACTTATTCTTGTTTTCTTCTTGTTCTGATTTTATTTAGCCATTTGTAGCTCTCTGCTGGTCTAATCAAAATACCCCACCAACATCAAATAGTTTTATACTTTGAAATGTCAAAATAGGGGTTATGGCATGCATGTGAAACAGATGGAGGAAGTGCTGCATTTGCATTAACAGCAAATGGCAGCAACAGCAAATTAACACAGCATATGGGCAGATCCACAGTGTCTACTTTTAAAACACGGGGGCTAGACATAAAGGTATGTGCTTAATAATGAAAGCCTGATTCTCTACCTGGGCAGCATGTGAAACTTAAAGGTATTAGAGCTTTACTCTTGCGTAATTTGATCTCAGAAATCTTTTTTTTTAAAACCACCTTAAATTCTTGGTACGGGAAATGATTTTGGCTACATAAGACACCTCAGCATACCATGCCTGCTTCAATTTTAAACATGGTTTAGAACCCATCCCTTAATCTAACTCTGGCAGTATTAGTGCCATGCCAGAGCACCAGGAGATCGAGGAAGTCCTGCAATTTGAGGAAATAGCAAGAAAGAAAGATAAGAAGTGTGGTGGAAGAGGTAGAGAGGAGAGGAGAAAGATAAAGAAAAAGATGCTATGCATGCACTGGCTGGCATACATCCTTGAGGGAGCTGTTAAGGTGGCTTGACTTTCTGAGCAAACTACCTCCTGTGAAGCTGTCAATAAAGTGGCTGCCTCTAAGATAGATTTTAGAGACTTCCAGTGTGAGGTTGACATTTTCCAGAATGAGCTAATTCTGAATAACTCTCCATCCTACATGTATCAAACTAAGAAAATATGGCTTGTATCATAACACATAGCTATTACACAGTGCATAGTTCAAATAACAATCGCTATAATTTATGTACAGTCACTCCTTTTAACATGATTGTCAGCAGCTATTGTCAGCAGGTGTGGTTGGTTTGTAAGGTTACATACCCACACCTGCTGGCCATTCCAAGTTTAAACTGTAAACCTGTTTTTTTGTGCGTTTTCTTTTTAAATTTGGTACAAATAAATGGAAAACTGTTTTTTTTTTTTTTTTTTAGAAATGTTGATTGTGTTTAATTTCCTAATTAAATGAACTAGCTTAAGGATAAGTTACAACAAAGCTATCCAAAGTCATTTTCTCAGCCAGGACCTTCATATAATGTCTCCAAATGGCCAAAAAGCTAAAGGACGACCAAAGCTCTGTTTCCTAAATTGTGTATCCCTTTAGCCATTTCCTCTGTTTTCCCTAGGCGAAGGTGACACTGCTTTCTCTCTCTCTCTATCTCTCTCGCGCTCTCTCGCTCTCTCTCTCTCCTTCTTCACTGTGGGTCCACTGGCTGACACAAAAGGTTGTGTGAAAAATTACAACGGTCCTGAATATTAGAAGTGCCTGCAAAATACTTTCCCAGCCAATCCATCACCACATGGGTTTATCGTGTGTGTGTATGTGCATGTGTGTATGCGTGTATGCATGGACACCTAGAAGTCATGGCTATCAACCTGTCCGTACTTTGTATATGATTGGTGTGGGTGTTCTGTGTGTGTAACCTTGCATATGGTATGCTTTCATCTAATGGGACAGTTTGCCTGTTAACCTCGCCATGATGAGGGAATCCATCATTATCATTACAATTGCTGCATTGAAGAGGACATTCACACACATTCTTTTGACCTTACACATACAAAGCCCACACACGCACAGGCCCCTTGTTATAGCTTAAATGTTATAGCATTTAAGATGTGTCTTGTCTGGACACTGTCTAGATGTGATTGAGCTTTGTTAACTTTACAGTGGGAAAGAGCAGGGTATAAATGGTATTTCACTCACCATGTTGCACCATAGGTAAATTCCTGGTGATAATATTTTTTAAAAAAGAACAAAAATGAAATTTATATTATTATAATTACCTTGTGTGCGGCACATTGGTTAGCACTGTTGCCTCACAGCAAGAAGGTCATGGGTTCAAACCCCGGTTGCCCCAGCCTGTCTGTGTGGAGTTTGCATGTTCTCTGGCCCTGCAATGGACTGGTGACCTGTCCAGGGTGTCGCCTTTCGCCCGATGTAACCTGAGATTGGGTCCAGCGTCCCGTGACCATGTACACAGGTAAGCGGTTGTCAATGGATGGATGGATAATCCTCGTAAACCTCGTCTTGCTTGTTTTTCAATCACAAGTTTTATGGAAATTGTTTCGAGAATCGTACTTTTTCTCCATGTTGTGAAATCCCAGTCATGTTTTCATGAAATACTTGTTTCTTTTTGAACCTTAGAACTAGGCAATCTGTTTTTCACGAATGTTATTCACAAGGAGACATTTGATTATTCCAAACCACAGCTAATGCATAGTATAGAAAGTGTCTATGTGTACATGTGATTTATAGAAAGAGCTGTCATCAGTGTTAATATTTCTTTTATTATCTGTCCATTTGTCTTTCACCGCTCTCTAGCTCCAAAGCAGGTAGTTTTAGTATGTTCCATCTTAACCCAGAGGTCCTTTGGATTTGAGGTTTTAGTGATTCTGAAAACCTCCTTCAGGTGCTTTTCAGTATGGGCCGAGAGATGGGCCAGCAAGGTAGCATGAAATAAGGGTAAGAAAATGACTACCACCAAAGCCTCAAATTTCATCATTTTAGGGGCAAGGGTATTTGGCCTTTGATGTTGTCAATTTTTTGAGGGCACAAAGGCCAAATGCCAGGGCAGCAGAACATCAAATAATCAATAATGTCTACTGAAATTATCAATTTAACTTAAGGGTTAAGAATGATTTGATTTTTATCCAACTTGTTTCAAATTTGTTAACGCTGATTTCTAACTAGTCAATCACAATCATTCATGCAAAACAAGCTCAGCATTTCAATCAAGGCCACTGTTGATCCCTACCCTGCCCCTGGCACCAGGACATATATATTTTTGAGGGGTATAAGGCCAGACTGAGGGGACATGGCAGCCATACAAACAAATAATGTATGCATGTAAGTTTGTAAGTATGCCATGCAGTTAGCACCAGTGGGACATACAGTGAACCTATCAGTGATAATGTTGTAAGTCTATAAATTGTAAAATTGTATTGCAATTGTAATACTGTGTCATTTTAAGCACTGTTCTGACAGTGAAAAATAGAAAATCTGAATTAAAGCCAGGGTAGGCAATTTATTTCAAAAGCATTTTTGGTTATATTTTTTGAAATAACAACAGCAATCAATAAATCAAATGACCACATTTAATTTCGTCCAAATGGCTGGCCTACCTACCTGCCTGCCTACCTGCATGCACTTTGCCCATGCATTCATTACGCACAAAAATGTATTTTCAGGGAATGGCTTTGGAGAGAGACCGGAAGAGGGGAGGTGGGATTTTTTTCAGTTAGATATTTTTGAAATCTAGCTCTTGCGAGTTCTCCAACGTTTCCATGCTCAATGGGGGAATGATAAGGATTGATTAATATGGTTTGTATTATTGATCATTTAAACATTGCAATAATTTATTCTGGTAGACTTACTGAAAAGGCAAAATAATGGTTATTTAAAATTTCAGGAGACCAGGGCCATCTACCAGCAAATAATTATGACTCCTATGATCCACGTCTAAACAATCAGAGGCATACATGTTCAGAAATTTACCCAAATGAGTGACACAGAAACGTTTTTTTTTTCCACACTTGAACATACAATATCAAAAGAGCAAAAGCTTGCTGTATGTAAACTTACACATTTGTGCTGTGTGTAAGGAAGAAATGGAGTGCAGTTCATTGTGTGAAGATGAAACTGTTGTGTCTGTAGTCATTATCATTGTCCTGGGAGTTGCTGATTTTCCTTTTCAAGCAAACACTTAGATTTTAAACCAGTGAAGCCCATTTCAGTTGGCAGAGAAAGAGAAACAGACATGTAGACAAAGCCAGGCAGAGGTTGTTCTCTGATTAGTTGTTATTATTGGTGACAAACTGACTGATTAGCCTGCTATTATGTTGATTATTTGTATTTGTTGATTTTGCTTTATTGCCAGAAATATGTACTCAGTGCCAATGGTGCCAAACCGAAATGGCAAAAGACAAAATGAACAGGAAAACAGAAAGAGAGTACGTGTGTAGCCATTCTGTATTGTATTTCATCATCGCACGGGTATATTCCTTTGTATGTACACACAGTGTTATATGTATTATACAATAGTAGTGCTACGCATCCCCGTAGCACCACCATCAAGCACCACCAAATATAGCAGAGATGGGCCTCTTTTCTGCTAAAATGCTAATCTGCTAAAGTTCACACCGAACTTTAAAATATGTTTCAGTAGCTGCTTCTTATAAATTTAAAAATCATATGTGAATTTAGTTTTGCAAGCTGTAAGTTACAAATAAATAGCTGGAAACTGTGAATTGCATGATGAAGCCTGAATCTGTATTGGAGCAGAAAGACAATTAAGAGTATTGTCGGCTTAAAACTTGCATCAGTCACATTTTGACCTACACAGTTTTTTGAATGCAGAAGAATAGGTGTCCTAGGAATGGTCCCTGGGGCACACGAATCGATTGTGTCAGGGAATGGGTGATGCCGTCAGTTTGTACACGATCTGCCTGCTAAGTGAGTTTTAAATCAGCAACAGATATGTGACAAACCAGTACTGAGCAGTATCTGTTTCATTATTGCATGAATACTGTCAGAAGTCAGTGATAAATGAAGTCTAAATAATAAACAAACAATTACTACTTTAAACGTACAATGTCTAAGGAAAGAGATTATTATCCTCCACCAGTCAAATTCATACTCACACAGGACACGAGAGGCATCAGGCAGGAGAGGAGTGAGAGGGAGGTCAGGTATCAGAGGCAGTGATAGCATGTAGAGCCATAAGATTTTCACTTCTAACTTGGTAAATTAAGGGTTTATTTCAGCCAAATCAGGGTTACTGATTGGTCGGAGGGACAAAAATAGACTTCTGGTTAAGAAGAATGTCATTTGATGCTAAAGATAAATTAGAAATGATATGTCAGTGAAGGTGCAATAACATGCCCTGCTAATTGAATAAGTAAGGCGCTGGATTGCAAAGACCAGTTTGCCAGAGTCTAAAATATTAAGTGCTTTCTGTACCTCGATGGCAGCAATCATTCCTAAATGAAAGGCTGCCTAATAGAGGATCATGACTGACCGTAGGGCTGTGTGAAAGTGAAAAAGTTCACATCTCAAACAAACTAGAGGCAGTGAAATACATGTTACGATATTGAGGAAGCTTGTGATTGTAAATATTTCTGATATTTTACTTTATAGGGTTAGAGCCCCATATCAATGGCCTTTGATGATGTCTTATGATTCAGGGCCATTTTGATTGGCTGTATTAAAGTAAAAACAGCCATTAAGTACAAGTAGTTTGTCTATCCACAAAGATAGCGTGAGTCAATTTCCTGCAATAATATTCCAACCATAATAAACCAATACCCCCATAAAATAGCCATTCAATGAAGTGAGATAGATAATCACAACAACAAACCAAGTAGCATGATACAAGCAGAAATGTGGACTGACCACAAGGCTGCTAGGCTTCAATAGTTTAGAGGGAGTTAAAACAATCTTTAGTGATCATAGCAAGATAAAACAACTGCTGACATTTAAATAGGGAAAGCCTGGATAGAGAAATAGAGTAAGTCTGTCATAGACAGAGATAGTCTGTGAAGAGTGAAAATCAATATTTGAAAGATCTCAAGAAGCAC
>JAPMOB010249823.1:0-15448 GCA_029875015.1 Lepomis gibbosus
TTCCGAGAACACTTCCTCTTATAACACCTCTAACTAACTAACCTCTAACATGCACTTCCTGTGCTCTTCTTCTTCTATCCATACAATTATCTTGTATTGACTGCACTTTTTGTTCTGATTGCACTTTGTTAACCCTTACTTCCTTCCCTTGGTATTTACCCATTGATGTGATATGTACTATGAGCTCTTACTAGTATGTATTGTCAGTTGTAGATCTATATTTAAAGCTCTGTTGATACTTGTAAGTTGTTCCTCAAATGTAAGTCGCTTTGGATAAAAGCGTCTGCCAAATGAGTAAATGTAAATGTAAACGAGTAAAATGTATACACGGCTAAGTTAACATCTAACTTAACAGGTTTAAATGCAAGTGTTGTCCTGGCTCACATGTTCGACCAATCAAAGGAGTTCTAATAACTGCTCCTAAAAAGGGGCTGTTCCTCCAACTGTTCTTAAAACTATGAAAAAGTTGTTTCAATGCCAAAACATCTAAAATCAGTCCTGACAACTCTCCCGTCATGCAACATGTAACGCAGTGTAAAGGTCAGTGTGAAGGTCTGCCAGCTTTTCACTCACAAACTCTCATCGACAATTTATAATCAATTGCACAGATCAATACAGCACAGTCACACACACACACATATACATACAGACATAGGCAGTGCGATTAAAATAATCCTGTGGTGATTCATGTGTTTTATCGTTGGTGATTAATCTGTCACTGTCTTTGATGAAACATTTATCTCAGCTGTTGGTTTTAATGTGCAGGTAATTCATACAGACCTGTCAGAGGTATGTGTAAACGTGTCACATTAACAGGATGGATTCACATATTCACAAAGCCGCAAACTGCGACCTGAATGTATCACCGGGAGGGAGACAGAAGTGATGGTGACAGGAAATAATAGACAACAATAGAGTGTCAGAGGCAAAAACTAGAGAGGAACGAGTAAGACAAGCGATAAGGGGAAAGTGTTATCACATTGTTTGGCTGCTGTTGTCGAAAAACTATTAAAACCTCATCAACGAGCCGCACTCACATGTTCGTTCATCACCATTAACACACACACTGTTGCTATCGGACTCAAACCCACAAACACTGTGCTGCTCCAACAAATACTCACCACATGCCACATGTGGATTCATCTGCTGCTGATAATAGTCCGAAACAAATGAACTATTTCCTCCTGTTTGATTGCTAAAAACTACAGTGAGCAGCTGTTTTTGGAAATTACTGAGCCTTTTTAAGAATTACGTCTTTAGTAAGAACCAACGGGGTTGGAGCTGAGAGCCAAGGTATTGAGAGGCGGATTAACACATTGTTGGTTTTGGTCTTTTCATGAGCAGAATTACAGAATTACACCAGCAAGTGACATAATAATAGACTTAATTTATAATTTCATCTGCCAGCAGCGCAGCTGAAGGAACAGAGATGTCGTTGGTCGGTCAATCACATAGTTTGGATGGATGGGACTGACATAAAATGTGGTTCAGACATTCGTGTTCAGTTCAGTTCATTAGTGGATAGCCCCTTGAGATACTACTGATGTTTTTACCTTGCTTTTATGATCTTAACTGTAGCACTTTGAGGTTTTGTTAAATGTAAAGTGCATTACAAATAAAATTTATTATTATTATTATTATTATTACTAATCAGCTTGCACCCTCACAATAGCTCACAATTTTAAACATTTCCAATAAACTTAAAATACAGAAATTAAAAAAACAAAAACACCTCATGGTTCAAACATGTCGTAGCTTGTACAATAAATAGGAATAGAGTTTTCCTCTAAGGCTGGATTGACACTCCACACTAAACTAGTGTGGAGTGTATATATATATATATATATATATATATATATATATATAGATATCTATATATCTATCTCATTTCTGACCAGCTGCACCACATTGAAAAACAACACAATTTAAACAGCAAACAAATTTATGCTGTAATTTGTGTCTTCCGTGTTGATGACACACATTTATGTTTAGTGGTAGAAAATACATCTTTTTTTTGTCTTATGTTTGTTCAACTTTATCAATGTTCTTAACCATACACTTTTCAGAAAATTTGAAGTTTATTTTTTCTCACTGTTGTCGATCGTCTTGCAGTTGTTGGCACCTCTTGTTCAACAGATATTTGAGTTTAAAACAGACAGAAAGAGGCAGAAGTGACAGTGAGAGGAGCCCCAGATGCAGATAATTCCCTACCTCCCTCCTCCTCCTCCTCTCTGCTCAGCTCCACCCGGCTCCCGCTGCCCTGAAGGCGGCAGCAGAAGGACAAACCCAACGCACCATCTGAGCCCGGAGCAGCCAGGGGGCACTTCATTTACGCTACAGAGCCTCCCTGTTTACACAACACCCAGCAGGACACACACACACACACACACACACACACACACACACAGAGGTTTAGCATGATTGTGGGGACTCTGCATTGACATCCATTTGGTTTCTGCTCGACCTCGACCACATGAAAACCAGATGTTTAACCTCAGGACAGGCCAGCGTTTCGGTCCAGTTTCAGTTATCGAAAAAAACAAAAACAGTATTTTATTTCCATATTGGTCTACGATCGCCTTTCCCTGATGTGTCTCAAATTGCTCCATACTTCGGGAGCGAGTCAATCACTGTACAGTGAATTGAATTTCTTGCTCTGATTAGGTCACAGATTGAATGAAAACTGGGACAATGATGAGTCAATTACCTGAGGCATTTCACAGGCTGCACATGGTGATGAAATCACATGTCTCCAGTGTCGTCAGGTAAAATATTCATGAAAGATATAGAATTACAAACTGTTTATCATGAGCTAACATTTATATTTCTGAAAATGAGTCATGGGATGACTCGTTTGTGAGTACTTATTAAACTAATTATAGATAAGTTTAATTTACTGAAGTGTGATGAAAATTTGCTGAAGCATGAAATCAGGAAGTAACCAATCACACTTTGCTGCTGTACATAAAGGTTATCAGTTGTCACTGACTTATGTAATGGAAATATGTCCTTTAGTGAGTCTTCTGAAATAAAAACGGTCCAATCTAGACGCCTTTTAAGGGTTTTATTCTTTGCAAAGGGTCAGACAGACACGCAGAGTGCAAACAGTCTGCAGAATGTAAGACCAAGAGCTGGGATAGAAACAGGTGACTTTATATTACGCAGCTGACTTAGGGAGGAAGGGAGCAGGGACCACCTGCCCTGAGATGAAGGTCTATTATGGACAGTCAGATAAGAAAACTTTCTAATGAGCATCTTTCCCATGGGAACATCTACCTAACTGCAACTTAATAAAAGGATCAAAAACCACACAGTCACACATGGTCCATAATAATGAAGCGTGCTGGGTGAAACAAAGAGTAAAATATCAAACTTCCATCACACTTATTAACACTGAAACTGTCTCTCTCTGCAGTAAAGACACAACCTGAAATGTTTCTGTAGCACCAGGGATCGAAATCTGTTAAAAACTGAAGTTTGCTCAGATTTGTAACTTTGTTTTCTATATTTTTTTATATAAATCAGACTTATGCTCATTTTAGACTCTATACTTTGCTAGATTGAGCTATCTTGACGAAATTCTTGTGCCGCAGCTGTTGGGAGAAAATGAAACCCTGATTCATATGCAGCGGTGGTTAATGTATTCATATCTTTTACTTAAGTAAACGTATGTATAACCTCACTGTTAAAAAATACTGTAAGTGTAATCAGGAAAATGTAATTAAAGTATTACTCAATGCAGAATGAAAAATGTCCCCTGTGACTGTTAAACTAGTATATATCATTAGAATATAATTATTAATGCATTAATGTAAAAGCAGAGTTTTACTGTTAAGGCTGGTTGAGGTTGAACTCTTGGGTGCAATTATTTTCACTGCAATTAATAACTTTCTTATTCTGGGTCTACTAATTTTTTTCTCCAGTAATTGGTCGTAAAAATATTGAAAATAGTGAGAAATGTTGTCACTATTCAACACAGAGTCCAGTGACACCTTCACAATGCTTGTTATGTCAGTCCAAACCTAAAATAAAGAAAGAAAACTTAAAATAAATGAAAGGGAAAAGCAGTAAATCTTCACATTTGTGAAGCTAAAAACCATGAAAACCATGTCTTCAATGATCATCAAAATAGTTTCAATTAATTCAACAAATGTGCTAGTTCTGTTAGCTGTGTAGTTAAA
Organism: Lepomis gibbosus; assembly: GCA_029875015.1. Classification (NCBI taxonomy): domain Eukaryota; kingdom Metazoa; phylum Chordata; class Actinopteri; order Centrarchiformes; family Centrarchidae; genus Lepomis; species Lepomis gibbosus. The sequence goes on from JAPMOB010249823.1 coordinate 4,182, forward strand.
AAAAACATCATATTTTATAGTCTTTATGTTTTGTATATAAAAAAATCTTACTTTGTAAAGTAACTAGTTACTAAAACTGTCAGATAAATGCAGTGAAGTAAAAAGTGCAATATCTCCCTCTGAGATGTAAGGCAAGGCAAAGTAAAGTACAAATACCAACAGTAACAGTTAAATACAGTTAAAGCTGTTAGCTAGCTAGCAGCGTATGTGTTTGTGCGACAGATCAGAATTTAACCATACCGGTCAAGTATCCCGTTTTGGCCGGGAAAGTCCCGTATTTTACCCTTCTTTCCCGCCGTCATCCCGTATTATTATTTTCCCGTAAATCTCCCGTATTTTAATCTGCGTTATTAAAAAACAATGATAACCGGCCCGGGCGGAGTAAAAAAACAAAAGAACATTAGGTGGTTTGACTTCATGCGGCGCTGTGCAGAGCTGACTTAACGTGATGCATGTTCGACTTAAAATAAGACATGCTGGTTAGAAATCGTGTCCGACTTTAGCCGGCGCTGCAAAACGTCATCAGGACACATGACATTAAAAACTTGCAGGAGAATACGTTCAATGACAATAAAGCTTTCTGATTCTGAAAGTGTCGCCCTCCCCTTACCCACTCACTGCGCTTAAACACAGCACGCTTTTCACTGCAACTCTGCATCGTGATGTAACGTTATATATTTACTTTAAAAAGGTACAATCCACAGTTCACCTGCATGCCGAACCCTGCGGAGGTAGGTGGGGGGTATTTTCTGGACAAACAAAAAAAACGTTTCAAAACATCCCTCCTCTGTTTTGTTTTTTTTTACAAATCGCACCCTGTTATGGCCTCATAAACAGATCACAAAATAAAGATGCATGCACGGGAGGTTCAGCCTGAGGAAGAGAGTGAGAGGGAAAGTGATGTGCAAGTAGCCATTTCCTGTGAGCTGACTGTTTATAATAAGGTTTTTAATTTTAAATTCAATTTTCAGCTCAGGTTTTTTATTTCATGAAAATTCCACAAAAAAATGTTGTAGTTACACAACTAGACCACCATTACATTTTTCCTGTCGCGCACCCCCTAGAGGCAGCTCATGCACCCACAGGAGGGTGCGCACCACACTTTGGGAATCGCTCTACTAAAGTTTTCCCAGTTTTCAACCTCATTATGGCTCCAAACAGGGATGAGGTCATTGCTGCCAGCTGTAGTCCATGGAGGTTAAAAACACCTCCTGCCATTGGATGTGTTGATTGCTAAAAACTACAGGTACATTCACGCCTCATCCAAAAACAGACTTGAACTTGAACTTGAAACATGAAGGTAAGCTTTCTGCTTGTCCATTGAATAAATATTCCCACTGAAACTTCTCAATGAGATTCTTTAAGGCCTGTCTCATGATCCAAACTGTTTCACCACTGCACCATAAAAACAGTCTAAAATCCTAATGGACAACCTGTGAATAAATGTTTCCTTTTCAGAACAACTGTTTGTTTGTGTGTTTGTGTCCATATTACCGCTGCTTCTTCTCCCTGATCTTAACGACAAAGTAATTAAAAGGAGCTGAAGAAGTTTGCCTCTGAGACAAATGCCCGTCTGAAGAAGAAAAACACTCTTCATCACTGCCAGGAGAGGAGGAGGAGATGATGAAGGAGCAATACTGCTTTTATCACTTCTGGTAGAGGGCCAGAAAAAAAGGTTTACGAGGCGAAGAATAGTTTATTTTTTCAGTCGAAAGTGAGGCAGGACGTGAGGAGAAGAGATTAAATGCAGGTTTTAATTACTTTGTTAAGAAGAGGACATGGTGAAGAAATATAAGTTTTATCACTACTGATGGAGGATTAGGAGAAGAGAGGAAGAGAGGGAGGAGAATAAGTTTTACCACATCGAGAGAGGAAGGAGGAAGAGGATCGAAAAGAGACAAGAGAAGAAGAAGAAGAAAGAATTGATAGAAGAGTTAGATGAGGAGGATAAAGCAGAGAGGGATGGAGGAGAAGGAATTAGACAAGTATCAAAAGGAGGAATACCTTGGACATCTCAGTTCCTCAGCAGACGGATCTCTCTCTCTCTCTCAGCATTTGATCAATCACCTGATCGATCATTTTGATTGGAGCTCTCTCCAGCAACGTGCCTGCTCGTTGGCTAGCTGTCCTCCGCTGTGGGCCAGATGACCTCATTGGTCGGCCAATTGATCGGCTCTATCGGGGGCCTGTCTGCTGTTTAACACATGGCTGGATCGGGGATTGATTGATCAGACTGGTCGCTCGGTTCCATCACTGTGATCACATCAATGGATGTGAAGCAGAGCCAAAGAGCAGAGAACACAGGCACAGGTTTCGGTCAACTAGCACCCTGATGCCGACCAGATATCAGACAGAGTTCAAATTGGAGTTTATATAATCTAAACTCTCTAACGTTGATTGGTAGACTAGATCGATGTCTAATATTAAAAGAAAAACTAGGGCCCTGTTTCTACTTATTATTTCATGTGTGTCTCTTCTCATTAGATCACAAGTCAATCTGCATCTTTCTTGCTTCAACAAATGGATTCCACAGCGACTGTTTTTCAGGTTTCGGTGTTTGATCCACATCCATCAACCAACGGACGCCTTTTCATTTCCCCGCTGTGGAAATTCACGTTTCCTAACGGCTCTTTCAGAGGTGTGCCAAGCAGGCTACAGACTCTTTTAATGTTGTCCAGAATTTGTCAAAGTAAAAGCTCAGTTCAGCTCTAAGTAAAGCATTACAGTAAACAAACTTTGTTTTGCATTTTTTGCTTTTATTTTGGCGAGGGTCCATAATCACACAGAGAATGAATGTGTTTCTCTTGTCAATGTTTGTATAAACTTTATCTATCTATGTGGTTTATAATGGACTGTGGTGCAGAAACAGTGACAGTGTTTCAGACATGACCAAAACAGATCCCCTTTTCTTAAAGGAGAACAATTTTTAGTTTAACCTTGATCTTTATACCTTTGTGAGTTCTGTCTATAGAAAAAACACAAACCGGATTGGTGCTTGCAACACAGAGCTGCTACAGCTGATGCCCAGAGCTCCCTCTCAGCTAAAACGGAAGTTATGGGGGCATTTACATAAAGAGTGTCTTTGTGCCTCTTAACAGACACAAAATGAGATTAAAATGAGAACCGTTTGTGCCGTTCAGAATTGTGGCAACACTAAATTTTCATCGTCTTCCTTTCCATGACCTCGAGATTCTGCAGTTGTGGCTGGTTGTACTTCAACTTGATGTGCAAACTCTCATACAAGTACTACACGCTAAAGATTACCGCATTTGCAGCGAGCACTTTGACAAGGATGACTAACGTTACACAGACACAACACAGGGGGCCAGTTGAAGAAAAATGCCGTTCCGTGGATGAAGAGGGGAGCGACCACTGTGGAGGAAATGTAAACTTTATTTATCCTTCCATTTGGGCACGCATTTAACTTCTTGGATTTTCGCATTCTGTTGCCACAATTCTGAACGGTTCTTCACTTGTGAGCAACTCCGATGCTGTTTACCTTTTTCCGGCAACAACTGAGTTCCCACGGGACTTCAGCGCGAGACTAAAACACTGTTTAGGTGAATTTAAACAATGGCTAAGTTGCTAAACGCATCTTGTTGTCATGTAAGAGCCCTGTTCATGTTGCACAGACAAGAGACTCTTTATGTAAATACCCCCATAACTGCTGTTTTAGCAGAGTGGGAGCTCTGGGCATTAGCTGTAGCAGCTCCGTGTTAAAGCACCAATCCGGTTCGATTTTTTTCTATAGACAGAACTCACAAAGGTATAACCATCAAGATTAACTTCAAAATTGCCCGGAATTCTTCTTTAAACTCAGTCCGTCTTCACAAACTCATGTCTGTACTCGTGTTGTCTACACCCACAACATCATTTAATATTTTCTAGAGATAACCCCGACCCTGAGCTTATCTACTTTCTACCACCACATCAGCCAGGTACAGCAGCCAAGTATGAACTTTAGAACTAGAGTGATGCTGTGCAGCATTCAGTCATACTAGTAGGCCTGTCTGGTCGTGTGTTTGTGTGTTCTGGTATTTATTTACACTGTACAGTTTCTCCTTCTGTTAGTTTGTTTGGTGAAGATGGTCTGTCTTGTTTCTGCATAATTGTGTGTATTGCATCTAAATGTGCTGTGTGTGTGTGTGTGTGTGTGTGTGTGTGCCTGTTGTGCATCTTATCAAGAACTCATGAATTATTTAGTTCCATTTAGTACCCATATCACTGTCCCCATGGCAACCGGCCCCATGGGGCAGACCCACACACACACAAACTATTACAATAATGCAACATGCAATACAAACAAAAACAAGAATGCAGCAGGTACACACACGCATCATATCACGCATGCATACACAAGCAACAACTGTGTGTGCTTGTTTTTTGGTGGTGGGGGGGGGGTGTTGTTGTCAAGCTCCCAGCGGCCACTGAGTGTCCTCAGTCCAAGCTGGACATAATGTTATTCATGTACTCTTTGTGATGATTGTGTGTGTGTTTGTGTGCGTGAGACAGAGAGAGAGAGAGCGAGAGAGCACTGCAGCTGTGTTTCAAGGATCTAATGATGTCTCATACGTGTGACTGAACAGTAACAAAACACCTGAGATCTGGACGACCTGCAGCTCTCTGTTCAGTGAACTATCAAAGGATCAGAGAATCAGAGGAGCAGTGCCCTCTAGCAGCTTTAATAGGCTATAACAAAAGTTTAAAACTGCTGAAGCAAATAATAGTGTTTGTTGTAGTGATAAGAGACGTGCAGAGCAGCCTCAAGGTGTCACACGGGCTCACGCCTCACAATTTTTTAGATGTTTTTGTTTTTTTAACCCAACGTATCAAACCTAAGAATGTGTTTCAAACATAGACTGTATATAAAAATTTAAACCTATAAACTAATTATGCATAGTCAGGGTCATATGAAAAAGACTTTATTATCTAGAGTTTTTATGACTAAAGGTCATCCTGCAACAAATGTCATGAGTCTGAGGCTGGCAAAAAAATGGCTCAGGACCCCCCTACCCATGGAAAATATTGTTGCATCCAATCTGAGACATACACAAACTTTATTGTAGTAAGGATAGTGACTTTAAATGAGTTGTGTCTTTGAAGGCTTAGTTCAGTGTTTTTCAACCTGTGTCCTATTTTCCCATGTTTTTGTGTCTGTGTGACTAATTGGGACGACAAACGTTTTTTTTGAAATTGATCCAATCGAGGCAGGGGTAGACCAGAGAGGTAAAATTGCAGTTTTTGTCAAGGGAGTATGGTGGCTTTGATGGGAGCTATATAGAGACTGTTTCTGGTTAAACAAAAAGGATCTTTTAAAAAAGGTCTCTCTCTGTAGGGATCCTTTCCATAATGTTGTCACACAACAATCTGGACCTCTCTGAGGCAAAAACAAACACTTAAGTGGACGTACTTTGACTGGGTGCAATTTTCTGCAAGGATTATGTTGCAGCCCTGTTTTCCTGCTGCCATCTGCAGCACGCTCGCTCAATACTGGACCAATTTCAAAAAAATGTTTGTTGTCCTAATTAGTCACACAGACACGAAAACATGGGAAAATAGGATCCTGGTTGCAAACAAAAAAAAACAGCAAAAAAACAAAGTTACCCTTCAAGTATTTAAGCTCTATAACCCTAAGCATACCTTAACGTGAAGTAGGTCCTTATGTTTGTTATAAAAAGACATTTCAGTTAAGATACATTTGGAAAAAAACTTGAAACGTGCTCATGTGGTTAATGGTCAAACTACATTTTTATGAAATTGAGCCCTGCAGCCTGAACTTGTGAACTTGTGTGCTGCATTGTGGTTAATGTAAACATAAGTCAATAATCAGGGCCTCACACCCAACTGTGATGGCTCTGTATTTGTGTAAAGGAATTTAAAACAATTGGTTATACAATCAACACTGGTAGAAGAACAGATCATCATATTATCAGAGGTCATATTATGCTCGTTTTCAAGACCAATTCCTATTTAGAGGTTGTACCAGAAAAAGTTTACATGGTTTAATTTTCAAAAAACACCATATTGTTGTCATACTGCACATTGCTGCAGCTCCTCTTTTCACCCTACGTTGAAGGCTTCGTTTTAGCTATGGAGTGATACATCTTGCCTCTAAATGATCCTTGCTGGGAGTTGCTCATGCGCAGTTCCTAGTTAAGGACTATAAGCCAATCCGAAGCAGAGAAGGGCGGGCCAATGAGAAGCCGGTAAACACGGCTTCGGTTCAGCTGTGTATCCCTTTACCAGCTTGGCAACATGGACTGGAGCAAAATCTGTAACAAAAGGATCTTTCATCCATAAAGTTCTAACCGAGCTCTGTCTCTACATCACAGTAACAACTTTATGTCCACTGACTGCCTGGAGGGTAGCTAGTGTTTGGAAGGGAGAGGAGAGCTGTGTGCTGCAGCTCGCTGTTTCTGAGGGCGTGTCAGAGTAACAGGGTCACAGGGTTGAAAGGGAAGTGGTTGGACTACAAACGAGCTGTTTTCAGTTCAGAGCAGAGTTTTCTGTGGGAGATGGGCTGGACTTTGGGCTTTTTCACTTTGCAAACCTGTTACATGCAAAAGAAAGATATAACTCCATAAAGGAGAGGGGAAAAGCCAAAAAGCAAAACACCACCTCTTTAAAATTAGTAAAATTAGTAATACCACGTGCAATCAAAATTTAACTTAAGTAAAAGTACAAAAGTATCATCACTAAAAAAAATGTTAAGTACAAAATGTAAAAGTATACATTTTGCAGCAGAATAGGGAAGTGCCAGTTTATAATGGCTCCACTGAACAGATGAATATGACTGGGCATTACCAGTCAGCTGGTAGCCCTGCAGCTGATGAATGAGCCTAACTTAATGCTCCATCTCTGTATTTCTTTCTGTCAGCTGCTGATGTGTGTGTGCCTTTTGTGTGTGTAAGTCCCCCTTAATGATTTAATACTGTCATTATTTTTATTCAGCCATCTCTTTCTGTCTTCACACTCCTTCTCACAAACACATTTTGTCACTCTTTTTCTCTCTCCTCTTTGCTGAGCTCAGCAACATGCAGCACACACACACACACACACACAAAACCTGTCACTTAGAAGGATGTTGCATTGACTTGCTTTACTTGGAGACTTAACCCAACCCTAATATCTACATGCTGCTAAAACCAAGTCCGAACTCTTAATAGCCCTGAAAATAAATGATCAGCCAAAATGTCATCACTTTTCTAAAATCTCCTCCCTGTGAAGGTCTAAAAAAGGTTCCCACAAAGACAGAAGTATTAGAGCAGTGGCTCTCAAACTCTTTCACATCAAGGGCCGCTAAACTGACAAGGACTGACAAGTTAGAGCACGGACCCCCATTCTGATAGAATGTTGGCTTTTAGATATTTTATTACATAAAGTGTTTGAAACCTGTGATCCAAGTACTCTTACATTCTGTCATTGTGTTACTTAACAAAAATAAATTATTCAACTTTTTGCTGGGGACCCTCTGGAACCCTCTCAAGGATCCCTGATTTTGAGAACCACTGTCCTATAGGACACATACATAGAAAAAGATGTACAGGCGCACACACACACACACACACACACACAGAATAATGTTGATAAGAGATGTGGCTGGGTGGTTTTATAACGCATCTTAAAAGAGATTTAATGAGCCAGAGAGAGAATTTGCAATAGAATAGAGAGAACAGTTATCTCTTATTTTCCTTTCTCTCTTTCTGTGCATGTGTTTGTGAGAAAAATCGATAAATCATGTTTATTCAACAGCTTTTATTAAATCTGAGAACCTTAACTAGTGCATAAAACAATAAAAGATCATGTAAGAGATCAAATGAAAACAGAGAAGACAAAAAGAGACACAACAAGAAAGCAGTCATATAAATATGAAGGGAACATTGTGTAACCCTGTGAAAGAAGAAAAGGACACAAAGAAACCATTAAGCAGCAGATACTTGGAGGAAATAAGAAAATAAGTGATGAGCTTGCATTTAAATGTTTCCTGGTTTCAGCAGATCTGCAAAGAGGCTCCTTATCCTGACAACAGCCTCCTCATCTTGATGTGCTCAGGGTCAAATATAACTAAACTCACCTATGCTCTGCTAGAGCCCTCCACAGTCTGCAGGCATTATTACAGCCCCTGATATGATATGAAGTTACTTTATTGACTTTATATTAGCAAGCGTTTACAGCCATGCTGCTCTGTCAGGCTGGACTTCACAGTGGTGCTTTCAGCAGCATGCTCACAATGGCATTGCTATCATGCTAACGTTTAGCAGGTAACATGTCTACCATGTTCACCATCTTAATTTAATAGGGAAGTCATTTAGCATGTTGGCATGCTAACATTATCAAATAAGAATTAAAGTACCTACATCTGAGGCTGATGGGAATTTGTTTTAAATGCATTTGGTTATAAACCAGTAAATGTTTGACCTGATGATGGCGCTCGATGGAAGGTCTGAGGATCCGAATGAGTGTGTTTGACTCAAGCGAAAAGCTTAATGTCAGAGAACTGATGCCAATGCGAAGTCTCTTAAACCTGGATTCTATGGAACGGCCAGCAGGGGGCAACTCTTCTGGTTGGAAAAAGAAGTTCAGTTCCATTAGAAATAATGATAAAATGAGGCTACTTCTCAGCTGATTTATTCCCTCAGTAAACACTTTCCTGATGAGTTTATAATCTCAGTCTCTAGTTTCAAGTCTTCTTCAACAGAACATGATGTTCATTTAGTAAATTATGGTCCCATTTAGAGGAAAATAGACCAGAAAGCAGGGGAGGCTTTAGGGCGGGATTAGCTGTGATTGACCAGTCATTTCCATGGCAACCTGTCAATCAGACTAGAGTGGCTCGTACCCACTGAACTGTGTAAATTTAACCAGCACCGTTGAAAAAACTTATCAGGAGTCGGCTGTTCACTTTCTCTGGTGAGAACATTTAGTTTTAAGCCTGTTGTTCACTAGACAAAATTGTCAGACCTGTTAAAATGACAGTTAACGTGAATTACAGATCCACATAGCTAAGGAAGCTAGCTAGCTCTGCACACAGCCGTAAGCTCCACTGTCTTGTCCAAATATGGTCACGTCCGGTGCCGTTGGTTGCAAAAACTCAACATGGCGGCGCCCTATCAGCCAAACTCAAGGCTTCGAAACGGCAGTACACAAACCAACGGGTGACGTCACCATGACTACGCCCACTACTTACATACAGTCTATGGTTTGACTTGGCTTTGCAGTGCTGACTTAACATGATACATGCTGGACTTAACATAAGGGATGCCGGTTAGAATTTTGTCCGACTTTTACTGGCGCTGCAAAATGCAGCGGAAGCAAGGCAGCTGCAGCTGTCAGAGTCCGGTGACCGCAGTTGCTTTTCTCCGGCTGCACCAAGTTGGAAACAAGTTTTGCCTGATCAGTCATTGTTCTAATCTCACGGACTCTACGGGAAGTGGAATTTGTCTGACTTGATGGCAGTATTTTTATACCAGACCCCTGAAGTATCCTGCAGCTCACATTTGACTATCAAGTCGGCAAAAGTCAGCCGCAGTCATCTTGAACGCACTTAATGACAGGTCATCTTCTGGGGATATACCAAAGTAATTGTTGAGATATTTTTTATAACAAGCAAATCTCAATCTCATGGTGAGGAACCAAAGTCATTAGGATTCATACTTTGGGGACCATGAATGGGAGGACAAAATGCCTTACGTTTAGATTTTAAAATAAAAAACATTTACCTTCCCTTGTCACTGAGGTAAAGTCAGGGAGTGACCAAAGACTTTAAAATATATTCTCTGGGGTCCATGAATTTCATGATTATCCATCCAATGGTTGTCAGGATAAATCACCCTGAACCAACCTGAATGTTAACCTCTTGGTGGCGCTAGAGGAAGAGTAAGAAGATCACCAAAGTCAGTAGCATTCATCCTCTGAGAAACATGAATGTCAAACAAAAGATCATGGCAATCCATCAAACAGTTGTTGAGACATTAAAAAGTGGTGACATGCTGCTTGTATCACTAAAAACACACTGATGTCATATGAAACATATCAAAACAGTCGTCCGTTTTATTTTCTGCAGCCGTCAGTCCACTCCGAGACAAAATATTCTGCTTTCCAAATTTCTGCATCAAAGCTCCTGAAAAGCAGCATACAGTATTATTTTTTTCAGACTCTGGCCCTGCATTGTTACATCCTGACCACCACACCATGACTTCCTCTCTTGTCAGGTGATATCACATCTTGTGCGGTGTTGTAGCTGTTATGGTGTGCAGGGAGAAAGGAGGGGACCACAGTCTGAGCAAGAGAAGATTAAAAAAGACATTTCCTGGGAAGCCACAGCTGGACAGCTTTTGGCTTTTCAGCAGACAAACTGAAATGAAACCCAAAAGCAGGATGAGAGATGCTTCACTGCAACGCTGACAAGTCTGCCGAGCTCGTTTCATACGGGCTTTAAAGCACATAGGACCTATTATACGTTACATTTAAAGGCTGCTTCTGTAAAAACAACAAAAACATACAGGTGAATTAAAAGCAAATACATTCGTTTGAGCATGTGTGACAATATGAAATGGTGTATCAAGTATCTGTCTTAGCGTGTTCTTGGGTTTACACATGTGGTGTTTGTTGAAAATCCTCCTCAGTTTTGACCTTCTTTTCCTCATCCACTGTAGTGTTGGTCTTCTTCCTGGATTTTGTGGCTGTTTTCACAAGAACACGCTAAGACAGATACTGGTACATCCCAAACACTGCACACCCAAACACAAGAAAAGCAATCTGGTGTATGTGGTCCAATGCTGTGAGGAATGCACAGACCTGTATATTGGAGAAACTAAACAACCACTGCACAAACGCATGAATCAACACAGAAGGGCCAACTCCTCAGGTCAAGACTCAGCAGTTTACTTACATCTGAAGGACAGAGGACGCTCGTTTGAGGACCACCAGGTGCACATGTTAGACAGAGAAGATAGAGAAGACGATGGATTGAAAGAGGTGGCAAGGAAGTTATTTACACCCGGGTTGAGAAGCGGTCGCTGAAGAGGGGAGGGGGTCTACGCCACCACTTATCCCCACTACAATGCTGTCCTTTCATCATCTCCCGGGAAACTGAACAAGCATTTCTTCTTGGCCTCAGGTGAAGATGCCAACAATGGTCGTTGACTTGGACACGAGTGGTTCCAACGACCATGATGACTGTCGGTACCACAGACAGGAACACTAACGAAACCAGCAGCATTGACGATCCTAGCTAACGATCCCACTGAGGTTAAATAGCTGAGTTT